>CM038224.1:29114422-29384110 GCA_021442155.1 Cymbidium sinense
ATCATCAACCAAAAGAATACATCGAGGTACATCCTCCTATAAATGTCTAGTAAGAACATCCATAACTAAAGCAAAAAGATATGGGCTTAAAGCCAATTCTTGATGTAATCCAACTTAAATAATAAAATACTTATCCAACCTTTCTTGTGTTTGAACATGAATAACAACTCCAATATACCTATCCTTAATGATTTGAACATATGTAATATTAACGTCTTTCTTTTTTTAGAGCCCTCAAAAGTACTTCTCAGGAACTTTTCATACGCTTTATGTAGATCAAAAATACCATATATAGATCCTTCTTTCTCTCTCTCTATACTTCTCCATCAAACCTCTTAATAAATGTATAACATCTATAGTAGATCTACCTAGCATTAAACCAAATTGATTTTGAAAAACTTTATATGTTTCACAATTCTCTAAACTATTATATCTAAATCAATTTTTATAGCAAAACTTCATATTTCTAATCTTTTCTTGTACATTTTGACTTCACTAATAATTATTTTTTACAAATAGAAGCTCTTTTAATTCTCCAAGCATATTTTTTGTAACTTTTAATCTTACTTATTACTTTTTTTTCTATAAATATTGGCTTCCCGATCACAAACATCTCAAATTTTGAAATCTCATATCTTACTATTAAAATAATTTATATTACATTTTTAAGTGTTCCCAACTAATCTTAGGATAATATTTTAATAATCTTAAAATCTAAAATTAATAGTCGATGTTGGATACTTAAACGTTCACCTAGAATGACCTTATAATCATTATAATCTAAACTATCTATTTTCTTATCATAAAATAAGCGATCTATATTTTATTAAGTCCATTCTTATAAGTAATTCTATACTCTATATATATATATATATATATATATATATATATATATATATATATATATATATATATATATAAATAAAGTATTAGTAATTATAAAATTACATGCTAAAGTATGATCTAATATGATCCTATTTTTCATTAGTCACTTCAATTCCATAACTACTATGAATGCTTTTAAAATCTTACGTCATACTTTTTTCATTTAAATCTCCACCAAGAAATACTTTTTTTTTTTATGTTGCCTTTATTTTCATCATTTTAGGTCATTCAAAAACTTTTATTTTGAGCAAACATTTAAAACTACTTGAGGGCTTAAGCAACTATAACATTAATAATTTTAGCATTAGAAATAATATTTAAAGCTATAATGCTATCTCCAATCCTATTAATTGTCATAATATTATTTTTCAAACTCATATTTATAATCACACTTGCACTATTTCTAGTATGACTCCTACTTGAATGATAAAGTTTAAAATCTGAACTATCAATCTCCTTGCCTTCCTTCTAACCCATTTAGTTTCTTGAATACATAAGAAATTTATCTTTTATAAATCATAGTTTCTATTAATTTCATTAATTTTCATATAAGAATACCTATATTCCATGTTCCTATATTAATTCTAGTTCAGTAGACTAGTTTCTTTGCCCACATCTATCCATAATGTGGGAATCGTTGCTTCTTTACCACTACATCCATTTGTGGATGTAGTGACTCTTGAACACTTTACATTGTATTTAGGCCATACAACACTTTACTTCAATAGAATGCCTTAGCATTTACACAATATATTAAAAGATTCCTATCATGATTTTTAGACAAAATTTATGTTGGTTATCGATTACCTAATGCAACCCTCCACTTTTCTCATTCGGGACTTGGGACCAAGCATTGATAATGTTTTAAGAACATGTCAAACCTGATTATAATTCTAAACTTGTGGGTCTATATATTATTTATTTATTTATACTGGGTCCCTTCGTCTCTCACTGTTTGAGTCTCTGTCTTGTATTCTCTACATGCTACATTGTTATTATGAAATATTTTTCTGAAGTTGATGCTTACAATTACAAATAAGATTATTGCACATTGTTGACCTCATTTTTTAGAATGAGGAAAAAATTATATTGGGTTAAATTTTATTAAATTACAAAATAATTGATAATAAAACGCACACTTAATCAAATGTTTTTTTGGCAATGTTATGAATCATTTAAGTTAAATCTAAGTTCAATTAAATTTAAGTTAACTCAAATACTCCATTTACTCAATTATGACCTATTAAGGTGTATTATAAAACATATTTAAAAGTTCATACTGATTATTTTATTAGATCTTTAATGAAGATTTAAAATCTAAAATAATTATATAAAGCTCAAGTAGTTGAAAGAAAATTAAAGCTAAAAGAACATGTGACTTATAAATATCCCCATTATGGTAATATTGAGTTAAGCATGTTTAAGTCAAATATGCTTAAATCAATTTTAGTAGTTTAAGCTAAATATATGAACCAAAACTTAACTTGATTCAAAATGACTTAAGTGCTTCACTATGAAACTTTAATTATCTATAAGGTCATTAATCAACTTCCACTAAGGAATCATGTTAAAATATAAGTTGGATAAAGATATAATAGAAATTTAAGTTGATCATTCAGGTGGAATCTAAAATTAATTAGACTAAAATTGAACTCAATGCCTTATTAATCTAATACAACTCAATAATTTTAGAACTATAAAACCAATTAAACCATAACCCAACATTGCTTTTGGTTATTGTTCAAATGATTGATAATTTTGATCAAAAACTTATTGGATGAATTCTAAATTAATTAATATAAACCTAACTAAAATCTAATGGATGCTTTTAGAGTATCTTTCTAATGGTTAAAAGCTACAATCATCTTAATTGAGTTACTTCAAATGATATAAATGACTGATCCATAAACTGTAAATTATAATTATCGAAAACATTAATTCATTTACATATTGGTACCTCCACTTGTTTCTTTAGTTTTCCAAAAGATTAATTAGACAAAAATTATAATGGATTGAATGGTTAAAGATCATTTTCTAACATAACTAATTCTACTAATCCTCACCACCATCCTACTCTCCTCAAGCTGCCCATAACTCCTTCAACCAATAAACAATAATCCAAAAACCATCTCAGCCATCCATTTCTAACAAATTTAGGGCAGTATGTTAATTACTTAGATTAAATTGAGCTAAAACAACCAAGGTGAGGGGAAATAGAAACCAAGGAGAATTTATTCAAAATTGGAAATAATTTTTATGCTTAGAATTTTCTTAAGTCATTCCAAAGATGAATTGAAATAGCAATCTTTTTATTACAGCATTTTGAGCACGAACACCATCAAATCTAGGTATGCTACAATAGTGAATTGGCCTTTAGAGTAGCCGACGAGGAGGCAAGCGGGGAGCTATTTTTGGAGTGACGTTTTAATCCAACGAAAGTTTCTAGATTGCCTAAACCACTAGATAGGGGATCTAGTGAGGTAAATTTCATGAACCGTATAGAATCTTCTAGGCTATCATGCTTTCTAAACCAAAAGTGAGTTAGACTAGGATCCAACCATAGGCAACACTACATTTTTCATATTAATCCTTTCCATTGAGTTGGATTTTAATGAAAGCATTGTCTTGGTCGGGATTAAGGGCATCTTAGTGTATGGCCAAAGTCCTTAGTTTAAGGAAGAGAATGATACACAAACCATTGGATTACAAGTTCATATATCAGATCCAAACGTCAAAGCCTTAAACCAACACCTAGAACTTGAAACATAAGTACTTACCACATTAGCCTTCATGCTATATGGACCCCATTTTGTGGAACTTATGGTAGCTAGTCTTGAGGACAAATAATCTAAATAGGATTAAGAGCCCATTAAATCAAACTAATAAATATGAAATACAAACAAAAAATTTTAAAAAATCATAATTAATTTATTTTAAAGATAAAAAATCTGAATATATCCTTTTTTGGATTCAGCATCCGAAGAGAAGTCCAAAAAAGATAGAGGCCATAAATTACATTATGTAATGTAGGACAAATAAAAGAAAATTTAAATATTAAATAATCAAAATAAATTGTTATTAATCCTTCTAGTTTCAAAATATTATATGAAGTTCCCTTAGGAACTCTTCACGTCAAGGAATTTTATTAGAAAATTTAAATTTATTTATTAAAAGAAATTGAAATTTAAACTAAAGCTAAAGATAATATATATGTATATAAATTAAAATAGAAATTATAAAAATCAGATAAAATCCATAAAAACATTCTAGTACTTTCATTAAATAGACATAACTTACTTTAATTTTTGCTAAACATAATAAAATAATAAAATAATGGATAAAATAAGTAATTAATAATATAAATAATATTTAAAATTTGAAAAATCTATAAATAGTTAAAAAAATTTAAAAATTTAAATATTTTTAGAAAGTAAATAAAATATAAAATTCGATAAAATCAAAATAAATAAAATAAATAATATTTAAATTATCATAATAAAATAAATTTAATTTATTAATTAACTAATAAAAAATCTAAAATAAATCAAATTGATTCCAAATTTAAGTGTGTGATTCCAAAGGTTAATATAAACCATTAGAAAAATTCTATAAATAATAAAATTAATTTAATATAAAAATTAAAAAAAATATGATTTAATTAATAAATTGTATTTAAAGTGTAAAAATATTGAATTATATTAGAATAATTCTTAAATTTTTATTGAAATTCTTTTTATTGTTCTAAGATAAAGAGAATTTGCTCATATATTTTAAAATTATTTTACTATTTTCTTAATTTTTCATGATAAGAAATTTAAAATTTATTAAAATTATTAAATCATTTAAAGTAATTTTAAAAATTTATGAAATTTATATTTGATATTCTTTGATTATATAATAGCTTTATAAATTAAAAAATATTTTAGATATTTTTTAATTTCTTTTACAAAAATATTACAAAATTATATTCAAAATTAATTAGATAATACTAAAATTAATAAAATCCACTTAGGATAGAAATTGTTATGAAATATACCTTATTGTTTCATGTAGCATATGTTTTATAACATTATGATGCCTAAAAGGTATTGATGTTCACTTATCTAGTGAAGTTAACTGGTTTTCGTGCATTCTTAAAAACTCTTAAATAATTTAAACCTAAATAGAATAAAGTTCAAACAAAATCTTTTGAATCACTACTCACTTAAATTAAAACCATATCTAGTTAAATTAAACATCCAATTTGAACCTAAAAAATTGAAACCTAATAGACATACATTTGCATGACTTAGCATACACTTGATATATAATAAGACACAACCCTTATACATTTAGAATGATTTGTTTTATCTGCTTATTGTGATAATATGTTGTAATGCTATGATGTACTAGGTTAGTTTATTGATGGATTGTAGAAACTATTAGGATTAAATAAAATTGTTTTTTTTGTTGGTGAACATGTTTAAATAATGCACTATTGTGATATTATTATTATATTATTTTTCTAAGAAATTAATCATTTTACTTGTGGGTGTTACTTAAAATCTTAAATACTTGAGGTCCCTTAAGAATAATCAATAAGATAGGTTGCCTGAAATGTAAATATGTCAGGTATTTTTTTGATATGATGAATGTTTGATTGATTGTGTATTTTGAATATAACATATGAACTAACATATATTTTGTAAATGAAAGGTTCCAATTTTTTGATGTTATAAGTGCACTTTTTAAAAACTTTGAAAGTCTTATAAGCCTTTGAGATTCTAGAGGACTAAAAAAGATAACAAAGATGAGTCATAGATGGTGAATCTTTAAAGTATTTTGAGCCAGAAAAACTTAAAGATGAAGTAAGAAGGCCCACAAGTTGAGTTTGACTTTATTAGTTGGTTTAAGCTACGTTGTGTATGGTAGTGCTTAGCTATAATTCTTTTTTATATTTATAGTATTATATTTTGTTTCCTAGCCACACTGGTCTTTATTATTATTTTTTAAAATTATTTAATTTGTTTGATGTGTTTGCATTTTGTTTGTATGCATTGAATGAAATGAAATGCTTACTTTTAATTTGTTCGACAAGCTTATGATTTTTCCATGGTTTAGCCATGATAAACTTGAATTAAATTTTTTTATTAAGATTAAAATTAAATAAATGACTTATGAATAAAATAAAGTAGAATTCCCAAAAGCTTTGTCAATATATTGGATTTATTTTGCAACCTTCTCCTTCTTAAAATGTTCTATCATCATTGCAGAGGTCACGTAATCTTTAAGGATAACATTGGCTTAAAAGAGGGAGTTACGCATTAGGTAGGGCCAAATTATTAGGACATGAAATTGCATCACGTATTAGAGTTATGTCTAATAAACAATAAAAAAAACCCAAAAATAAAATATAAAGCATTAGCCCAGGAGCATTGCATACCCTGCATCCTTTACTTTAGTTGCCAGAGTTAGATTTCTTCTAATTAATAAAGGGCTTACCTATCTTGCATAATATATGACTTGACACGAAAAGTTTAAAATTCTTATGTGTGTTTAAGCGATAATCATTTTAAGTAGGATTGCAAGTTTAATAGAGTCTGACCTATTTTAGCTTCAAGAGAAGTTGGAACATATAAAAGATTATCTCTATAAAGAACTTGTACTTCATACAACAACAACAACAAGCCATTATCCCACTATATGAGGTCAGCAACATGAATCTTTTTTCTTTATTGTGTTATATTAAATGTTAAATTCTCATTTAATTTTAATAAAATAAGGTTATTTTTATACTTCCTAAATAAGTCTTTTTAAGTCTGCCTTTGTATTTCTTATCATAGGCCAAATCTAATACATCTATTCTCTTGACTAGATCATTAGATGACTGACATTTTATGTGACCAAACCATCAAAGATTACTCTCTCTAATATCTGCCACTGGAGTGCTTCAACCTTTTTTATGTATATATTCATTTCACAATTTTTCTCTATTTGTAAAGCCAGTTAGCCTCCTAAGCATCCTCATCACTGAAACACTTTAAATAATGTTATGCTTCTCTTTTACTAGGCAAAATGTCTGTACCATTAATCATTGTAAGTGTCACTACTATCATATAAATTTTTTCTTAAGTTAATTTTTTATCACACAAAAGGCCGATCGTTCTCCAACAATTCAACTTGAATTCTACTATTAGCACCTCTATCTATTTTACCATCACTTTGAAGAATATACCTAAGAATTATAATACATTCACTCTTTTTAATGGCTTGATCACCCATTCCCACAACCCTACTACTACATCTACTACTACTAAAATTGCACTCCGTGTAGTTTATTTTAGAGTTACTCAAATGATAGCCTTTAGATTCTACGGTTGAGTTCCATAATAAAGTTTCTCTTAAACTCCCTCTCTAGTCTTATCAATAAGAAAAATATCAATAGAAAAACACATACAGTAGTGGTACATCCTCTTATAAATGATTAGTAGGAACACCCATAACCAAAGAAAAAGTATATGGGCATAAAGCTGAGTTTTGATATAATCCACTTGAAATAGGAAAATACTTGGTCAATCTTCCTTGTATTTAAATACAAGTAACAACTCAAGTATATGTATCCTTAATGACTTGAATATACACAATATGAACTCCTTTTTATTCTAGAACTCTCAAATGTACTTCTCTGGGAACTTTATCATATGCTATCTTTAAATCAACAAATATCATATAAAAAACTAAAATCATAATATTAGGCTTGTTCTCGTGCCCTAGCCGCCCTCGGTGATTTCTCCCCTTTTCTGGTGATCGAACAGTTATATTTCCCTCTAAGCCATAGGATTCTTCCCTTCCCCTTTCTCTCTTTCTTTTTCTGACTCAACCTACTTTGTCGCCAACCCTTATCGGTGATTTTGGCTTCTCTATTTTCATTTTTTGGCTCTGATTTTGGTATAGTGTGCTAGTGCTTTAGCTGGGATGCCATACTTTTAAATATGGATTCATCGGTTGCTCCCCTATGGGGGAATCCTGATGTATCTCATCCGGTTACGGTAGATTTGGATTCAACAGCGAAAAATGGTACTATTCCTATCCGATCTTCAAAATCATTTAGGGATGTGCTTGCTAATAAAGTAAATAACAGGGGTGAGTCTTTTGATTTTGTTTCTACTACTTTTCGGGGCGTACCCACTGTTATGTGCTTTGATGTTGTGGTGGAAAAATTGGCTAAGCCTTATGAGTTTGCTTTAGTGGGTAAATTTGCTCTTCGACACCCGTCCATGGAAAATACTAGACATTTTTATCATTCGCTGAAATTGACAGGTGTATTTTTGGTGGGTTTAATCGATTCTCGACATGTTTTGATTCAATTGGCTAACGATTTGGATTACTCTCGTGTTTTTGCAAGACGTTCTTATTATGTGTTCAATTGCCAAATGCATTTATTAAAATGGACCCCCTTATTCGACATTAAAGAGGAATATCTTATTATTCCAATTTGGTTATTTATCCCCAATCTTTGTGTGCATTTCTTTAACCCTGAATTCCTTTATGTGGTGGTCGGCCTATTTGGTTGTCCTCTCCAATTGGATCAAGCTACTGTGTCTAGCTCTAGACCTTATGTTTCTCGTGTTCTTGTGGAAGTGGTTATTACTAAAAGATATCCTAAGGAAAATTGGATAGGATCAAAAAAATATGGATATTTGCAAAAAATAGAATTTGAAAATTTTCCTATATTTTGTTCACATTACAAAATTCATTGTCATGGCTTTGCTGACTATTTTATAGCTCACCCACATTTAAAAAAGAATTATTTGGTCTCCAAATCTACCCTTGGTACTAAGGACAATGTGCAAGAAATATCAAAAGAGAGAGCCACCCCATTAACTGATAAAAATGAGCCCCAAACTCTTAGGCATAAAATTAATCCAAAGTTGAATATGGCAGATCAATCCCTCATAGCCACAAACCTAATGAAGGATCATTTTCCTCATGGTGGAGCCTAGTCCCAAATACAAAATAACGATATTAATGTTCCTAATTTCGATTGAGGATCTCCTCTTATTTTTGATTCTCTAAATAATGCTAATTGTATTACAATGTCATCTTCTGTAGCTAAAGATTAATTAAATGAGGAGGTTGGTTTGGAGGAGGTGCGATTTAGAGATAACTTCCACCCCGGATCTAGGGTTTGTGTTCTTCCCCATTCTAACCCATCCACCAACTCAACTGCTAGCATGGACCAAAATACTAAAACTAAGATGCATCAAGAGAGGAACAATGAGTTGGAAGAGGAAGAATTGATAGGTAACCTTCAGGAATCTACAGGTAATAAATAATTAATTGGAATCTCCTTATCGGATGGTGAGGCTGCTAGTTTGGAAAATGATTTTCATATTGTCTCAAAAAGGAAAAACTAATCACATAAATCTAAATCCCCTATCTTTGCCAGAATTACTAGATCTGGCTCTTCTTGTCCTAAGTAATTGTCTCTTTCCTGATTTGGAATGCGAGAGGGATAGACTCCCTTTCTATTCTCAATAGACTTAGCAACTTAGTTCGTAACCATAACATTTCTTTACTGGCAATTTTGGAACCCTTTATTCTTCCTTCAAACATCCAAACTATGGCTAGAATGATTGGCTTTAGTAGTTCTTTTGCTAATTCAAGTAATAAAATTAGAATCTTTTGGAAAAATCCTTTTGATTTACATATTATTCAGGACCTTCACTAGGTTGTGAATACTCATATCACATTTGGCAATTGGTCCTACTTTGGATCCTTTGTCTATGCTTCCTGCAATAGGTATGGTAGAAGGAACCTATGGAACGATCTGATTAATTTCTCGACCTTGATTAATGCTCCCTGGTTCATAGGTGGAGATTTTTTTAGAGGGACCACCCTCCCCAAATTCTTCTATAGTACTTCATTGCAAGTAACTCGATCCCTATTCCCAAGATTAATAATATCAAGAATATCACGGGCCTTGCCCAATATACCCTTCCTGTTAAATATCTGGGTACGCCTTTATATCGTGGTTCTAAAAGATCTTTCCTTTTTGATGAAGTAATTCAAAAAATCTATAAGAAATTCTCCTCATGGGAATTCCACCTTTTTTCTTTTGGAGCCAGATTAGTCCTCATCAAAAGTATTCTCTGCTCTGTACCCTTCTAAATGCTTCTACTATTGTCCCTACCACAGCTATTATTAATAAGATAAACTGGATTTTTAATAAATTCTTATGGGGATCAAACTCATCATTTAAGAAAACACACTGGGCTAGCTGGGACAAGTGTTGTGGCCCTTTGAATGAAGGTGGCACTTGTAAAACTTTACAAGAGTCCATCAAATGTTTTTCACATAAAATGTGGTGGAACTTTAGAAGTAATTATAGCTTATGGTCAAAATTTAGGCTTGCTAAAATCTTGTAAGGGTAAACATCCATTAATTTGCAGCTTCAAAATGGGAGACTCTACTAGGTGGAAAAGACTTTGTAACATTAAGTGGGAGGCTAAAGAGTTTATATCCTAGGGTGTTAATTCCGGTTCATCCTTTTTTTGGCAAGATAATTGGTTGGGTGAGGGTTCTATAGATGCACTACTTAACACCCATTTGATCGAAAGGATTAAAGTAAGTTATTTCATTACTCAAAACTCTTGGAATATTGGTCAACTAGGAGCCTATGTCCCTAATACTATCATCAAAAAAGTTCTGAATATCATCCCTACAACTAATAAAATGGATCAAATTCTATTCAACAAATCAGCTACTGGATACTTTATTTTTAAGGATGTATGGCACACTATTAGATCTAACAATCAAGACTCTCCAATATTTTCCAAAATCTGGTGTAATGCTATTACAACCTCCTTTTCGGTTCTCACTTGGTGTATTCTTAAACAATATATTCTTGTGGATGCCATTCTCCAGAAAGAAGGATTCCATCTCCCTTCTAAGTGTTGTTTCCACATAGAAACTTTGGATCATATTTTTGTTAATGGACCCATCAGCTAAAGTTTGGCCGGTATAATAGTTTGTTGAACACTTTACTATTTGATGGATCCCTTTCTATCATACATCTATTTAATAACTTCCTATCCTATTCCCCGAAAGGTCATGTCAAATGTGTGCTTGCTATTACCCTATTATGGTATATCTGGATGGAAAGAAATAAAGCTAAACATAATGACATTCTCATGAATTTTCATCGCATCATTGCTAAAGCTAAAGATAAAATTTCCCCCTTTACAAAGATAAACTTCTTCAGTTGTTGAGTTTCAAAGATGTTAAACGATTGGCTCATTATCTTGGAATTTCTTTATCGTCGACTGAATTTGATTATATTTGTAAGACTATTTATTGGACTAAACCTCAAAACCATACTATTAAGGTGAACACGGATGGTTCGGTTGCTAATGGTTTCTATGGATGTGGGGGTATCTTAAGAGATTTTAAAGGTAAGATGATTGCCGCTTTTGCTATTCCTTTAAGACCTTATTCTATTCTTTTTGCTGAACTCTATGGCCTTCACTATGGGATATTATTATGCATTCAGAAAGGTTTTAAAAAAATATGGCTTGAAACTGATGCTTTACTGCTCTTGAATTTAGTAAAATCTGGAGCTCATGGTAATGCTGAAATATATTATACTCTCAATCATACAAGAAGGCTTCTTACTTCCCTTGATTATCACATCTCTCATACTCATCGAGAAGGGAATTCTTGTGCGGATTTTCTAGCTAATCTAGGTGCAAAGACCTCTATGGTTAAATTATTTTTCAATGATAATATTCCCCCCTTATTAAGGGGTTTTGTGAATTTAGATAGATCTGGTCTCCCCTATGTTAGGAAAATGTAAGCTTCTATGTTTGGAACTTGGATATTGTGCTGATTGGTGGAGATTTCCCATCTTTTTTCCATCTCTTTTTGCAATTTTATAATACTAGATTCACTCTATTTTTTAAATTTCCTCCATGCTGGGTGGACCGTGGCTAGTTGTTTATCATCCATTGCTGCTAAGCAGAATGCTACCTAAGACTCCTTTGGGCGACATAAGAAAATGCTACAGCAGCCCAAGTATAGAATCGATTTTCTCTAGGGTACGAGAAAAAAGTTTGTATGCTATCATCTTTTTCTTTATTAGCTGGAGTATGGATATCATTGGTTACTTGGTGATGAGGTGGTGTTTTATTCCATCGGGTAGGAATTATTTCCTTGGTCCAGGAAGTACTGATGATTGCCTTTTAACCTTTGTCTTTCTATTTCTTTTTTGTTTTTGTTTCTTTTTGGCTGGTTGTTGCCTGCTCTTACTATATAATCTCTGGATTGGTTGGTGCAATTTTTTATTGATAAAAGAGGGAAATGGTTGTTTCTTTGGTGTTGGTTGTCTCCCTTTGGTTGGGGATTGTGAGGCTGCCTTGCATGTTACAATTTCGGTATAGGGGGCTAATAATAAAATTTCTAACTGTATATTCATCGAAGATTTCTTATGCCTGTCCTGGGTTTATTACATGGAGGTTGTCGTCTATTATTACCTCGCTTTCTCTCATGTTGGTTATGCTATGATCTATAAACATATTTTGCTGAGTTGTAAGGTGATTTGGTTTCATCCAGTGGATAACAACTACTTTATATTTACTGCTTATATCAAGGTGGTGAGCTTTATAATTTTCTTCGAATGAATGGTCATCTCAGTTTGTTTTTCTCTGTGGCAATTTAATCTCCTGATTTGGATGGTAGTAGCATATGTGTGGTACCCCTGGTGGGATGCATATGTATGTGGTTGTCCCAAACTAGTGGATTAATTTCTGCAAATCCTTTCTATGCATTATGGTTTCCAAATATAATTATTTTCTCTCTTATGGGTACTTGCTGGCATTCAAGATATTTGCAGGTGTCTTCTTTTATTGCAGGTTCCTGCTAATTTTTGTTGGATCAAAGCTCTTTTACTCCTCTCAAGCGGATGGTAGCGGATATTGCTGCGTGCAAAGGTTTGTTTCTTTGTTATTGGGGTTTGTATTTTCTTTTGTTGTGTGAGTTTTGTACTTAGATAGGGTTTTACTCTTTAGGTTGATTGTAGCTCTTTGAGTGGTAGTCTCAGAGTTTAACTCCTTTAAGGATCTTGTAACCTTTTTATTTGAGCAATAAAATTCCCCTATATGGGGTTCCAAAAAAAAAAAAACCAAATATCATATGAATATCTTCCTTTCTCTCTTGATACTTCTTCATCAAACCTCTCAACAAATGTATAACATCCATAGTAGACTTACACAACATAAATCCAAACTAATTTTCAAAAAATCGTAATGCTCAATAATTACTCCCTCCCATAATTATAATGCATGACACATTAACTTAATTCCTCTATAATTTATGCACTCATAATTAAAATAAAATTTAAAATAAAGGAAGTTATGGGAATGCAGTTGACAAAATTTGGAAACTTTTTCTATTATTATTTATTTAAATCCATGGTCGGATGATATTTTTATTTTTTAGATAGTATATCTTTATATTTATTACATTTATGTACAATACTAAGAAAACCCTCTTTATTTTAGTTTTGGATCTATTATAAAATTGTATCCTTTATCTCTCGAGATAATAAAATATTCTTAAACCATATTTAATCACTAAAAAAAGTTAATTTTAAAGTTTGTGGGTTTCCCTATTGAGAGGGAATACTTTTAATCCTAGTCGAGTGAGAGGGAATAGTTATCAGCCGAGGCATCGTGATCTTGGCGACGAGATGCTGGACTAGATATTGAGAGGGAATAGTTATCAGGAGTGAGTGGTTCACTCTAAAAGACTTTTCTCATTTGACTCTATTCTCTCTAAATAGTGCTCACACTTCACTCCAAGTTTTCTCACTTCAGGTAAATAATATATACTTTTTCTTACTAGTTTAACCAAAATTCCACCAATGATCCTTGATTCGGTGTGAAAAACTTGGCGATTCACAGACCTCCATCACTAAATTTTATTTTGGCACGAGTTGAAAACCCCCTCCCTCGTTGATCTTAGAATAAGGGAGAAGAGTGCTTTCTACTATATGATTTTAAAACCTAGCACTACTAAGATGAAATGCTACCAAAATTTTTAAAGTTTTTAAAAAATTCATTCTTTAAATTCAAAATTTGTCCTATAGCGTTGAGACGATATCAGCGCCGCTCTCGTATTCACGTTACAAAACAGTGCTTGTATAAAATCCTATAACACCACAGCGCCATAGCATTAGTGTCACAGTGTCATGTCCTAATACAATTAAGATAATATCATAGCACCACGACACCATAACATCAGCACTAAAATGCCATACCCACGTGTCACTTGGAATATGACTTAGAACATTTTCATAAAAAAATAAAATAAAATCCCACAACACCGTGGCGCTATGGGGATAGCGCCATAGCGTTGTGTTTCCTTGCTACATTTGAAAAAAGGACTTAGAAAATTTTCTGTTGGAGAGGAAATAATATCCCACAACACTGCGGTGTTGCAAGACAGTGTCATGGAGCTCATCTTTTGGGATCTTCATTCTATCTCTAACATCGACGGGTTGACACATTAGCGCTGCAATGCTGCATCGTGATATAATTTTTTTTTAAGAGTTAAAAAATTTTAATTTTATATTTTTTTTATCCTAAAGCATCAATAGTGACAAAATATATAAGCATACAACACAATGATAATAGAAAGGAAATTTTTTTTTTTTTCAAAGAAACTTACAAATTATAAATTATAAATTATAAATAAAAGAAAAGAAGAAAAATACACAAATGATAGGAAAGCTAGTAGTCATACTCAATGCCACACTTCTTTCTCTTTTTCCTCCTCCTCAGGTGCTTGATAGTGGTGGGGTAATCACACAGGGCTGATATTGAGGCACCGTAGTGAAGGAGACTTGGCTAGGATCTTTAAGATTGCAATTCTAAAACATGTTGATAAGTGCAGTGTTGAATTGGGGCATGTAGAAGAATTGCATCTGCTATTGACCCTTATGATGGCCAAATTTGCATTCCAGCATCTCCTGCCTATGACTATTCTTATCTACCCTCTTCAGCAAGTCCTAGACCTGGCTACCAATCTCTTGAACTTACTTGTCCAAGGACCTGAGTTCGGGATCTAAATCGGGAGAACGTGAACTCTCTCACACTTCAAATTCCATGGGAGTACTTCCACTAACTGTCCATTTTGCTGTAGCCTCCACAACATGGACCTTCACACTTCACTTGGAGACTTGTTCTAGTTTCTACATAGCTCCATAGGAGACTCATATATGGGTAAGTCATTTCATTGTTATGTAGATCAACCATACTTTCTCTTCCTCCTTGGAACTAGGCTTTTGCATATATAATCGTAAAATGTGAAATACTAGACTAGTCCAACCTATAACACATGTGACTAATGCTTGTAAAAGAGCATTAGATGACAAAAAAAGGTGGTGACCTCATTTTTGGATGAGGTTAACATTACTTCCAAAACTAGTAATTAGGATACCTAATTCTATATTATGAATCTCCTAATTAGATACTTAAGACACTTCACTTAGTGGCCTAATACACCTTTCTAAGATCTAATCCAACTCAAAAAAATTGGATAGACCTAAACCAAATTCAAATCCAAGCATAAAGAAATTGAAATTTAAAACACTCAAATTAAAATCAAAGTGAATAAATAATTAATCTAATTATTCTATTTAAACCTTAAAGTCATTTAAACTTCCAACTCAAACCAAACTAAAATAAAAGCAAATAAAAATCAAATGAAACCATAAAATCAAATTAAAAGCATGAATAAATCCAAATCTAAATTAAGATCCAAAAGTGGTCAACATTTTTAACATAGGTTTGACTTAGGTGGGTCCCACCAAGGCAAAGATCAACCCACCAAAATTTGACCAAATAAAATCATTCCAAATGATTTAAATATTAATATATTCATGTTTAAACAAGAATTTAAGAGAATATAAATCCAATAAGGCCTTAATTAGGCTAAATAGGTCATTTGAACTAAATGGGCCTACATGGACCATATGGGATTCAAATCCAAATCAAACCAAAATCAACACAAATATATTATCAAAATTATTTGGAAATGCTAAGCAAACATAATTAAACCCTTCATTGGGTCCAATTTGACCAATTTGTCCATTTGAACCAAATGAACCCAAACTTAACCCATTAAACCCAATTTAAGCTAAATGAGTCAAAATTGAAATTAACTTCAAACTAATTGAAATCAATCAATCCAAATCATCTCACACATGTGATTAGATATGCTTAGAGTCCAAACATAATCTAATTGAGTCAAAATTGGTCATTTAACTTAGTTAGATTTAACTTAACCCATTTAAGTTAAAATGGGCAAATTGACTTGATTGAATTAAATCCTCATGTGGCATTGGTTAATTAGATTCTTAATATAATAGATAATCAATGATGATTTAAACTTAAATCTAAAGTGAATCAATAAAAATAAATGTGATTAAAGCATTTAAAATGAAATTGAATCCAATGGCATAATAAACTACCAAGCTTGAATCAAACCCATTCAAAACCACCTAAACTCATCTAAACTCATCAAGCAAAGAGAGTATGGAGCCAAATCCAAATTCTCCAATCCCTCATCCTCTTTGCTTTCCCACCGTCTAGGCATGCTAAATAGTTGATGAACCTTAGAGCAAGCTTTCAAGGATAGTAATTAGGCATGGCCGACCATGAATAAAGGAAAATGCATAAGAGGCTCTCGACCTCTAAAGGAAAAATGAGCTAGAGAGCATCTTGATCCAAATAGACCATTCCATTACCTTCCCCACCTCATACAAAGCTGACCCCAATCTTCCCCTGATTCCCTCACCATCGAGAGGCCAGAGAATGACCAAAGCCAATGGGAAAGAGGTCGAGCTTGGTCCATAGAGCAATCCATAAAGAGAGGATCCAATTCCCTCTTTCCATAGCCTCAATGCACCATTCCGAAGATATTGGAGTCAACCCCACCACTAGAGATCACTAGAATTGAGGTATGCCATTTAAGCCACCTCTTGAACTTTGGGGTTTGGAACTTTTCAAAATGAATTTGATCTTAAAGAAGATCAAATTGTATATATCCCTCCAATTTCATTCATTGATGGTTTTGGAATCAAATTCGAGCGATTTCAATGGTTGGATTATAGAAAATCACCTTGAATCGATAGACGGCTCTTGGCATTCTTCTTCATCAAAGAAGAGATAATCTCCACCATCCATTCCTTCTGTTAAGAATTGATGACCGAGACTTAGGCAGATCATTTGATTAAATCCTTTAAGGAAAACTGCTGATTGATCAGAGCCGTTTGATATTCCATACGAAGTAATCCGATTAGCCATCATTTTGATGCATAATCCATGTGGATCCTACTGGACAAATATCGTGATGTTGGATCCATGTGGATCCGATGCGTTAAGAAGAAATTCAGGATTTTTTGAATTTAAAAATTGAAGAATAATGCTAGAAAATTCAAAAATTCATAAAAAAAATAGAAAATAAAAAAATACAAATGAGAGCTCTATGGATTCCTTGATGAGAAGAATCCATTTAAATTAAAATTCCCAATTAATTTTGTCAAAAGAGTGCATCATCTTTTCTATTGTCAAAAGAAAAAAGTTTTTTTAAATATTTTTGAGAAGACGGATGCTAAATTATAATTTTTAAGTTGATGAAATAGTCCCAATTATTATGAATTTACATAAATAACAATCATGTGAGAGTTTCCAAATCAAAGCAGTGTTCCATTGTATTTTTAATACTTTATATTAGTGCCAAGACATCATCATTATCAACATCATAATAAAAATAATACAAGTATACATTTTGCCTATGACATTTCTCATGTTATTTTCTATATGACATTTGCATTATTCATATTGAGTTCTTTTATGAATAATGACTTTTGTATTATGAGTCATGGATATGTCATTTGATTTTAGTGTGTGTTTTGTATTATATCTTGTTTGGCATGTAGGTACCTGAGTTAGGCTAACCCATTTCCTTGACCTTATTTTTGTTATAATCGATCACCCTTTTAATTGATATTGTGTGGCCATGTGTATCTAATTATTGATTTAACAAAAAAAACTTGTGTAATATTAGTTAAGTATTTGAAGAATAATTTTTTAATTAATTATTTTATGGTAATCATTAACATGAAATGTGTTTCACCAAGCTGACCTGATGGCTGTTCACTTGAACGATGGCCTTAAATGTTTGTCTTATTGCTTAAGTGAAAATCAAATGTTTAGATAGCTTAATGAATGAATCTAGTAAAAATAATATTGTAAATTAGTTGCGTAAAATTATAAAAAAAATCTCATGAATAATAAAAACATACTTAAAAAAAACAATTTAAATTGTAATTTTATAGTTATGTATACTGCAAATTTATTTATATATATATATATATATATATATATATATATATATTAGTTATTATATACTGAAAATTGATTTCCTCTTATAAAATAATTTATTGATAATAATGATATCATCAAATTAATATTAAATCCTATCATTTTAATTCTACTAATTGATAATAGTTTGCTTATACTTCAAAAATTTTAAATAGGTTTAATTTTTTCATAATATTTTAAAATTAATTTATAATTAACAATTTTTTACTGAAGCCAACCTATATTTTACTTAAAATCATACATTTTTATTTTGAGCGGTCGTTTTAATTTCTGCTCTATAACATCACAATAATTATTCAGAGTGTACTTGCAGTGGCATGTTTAAGCAATGGCTGAACAATTCAACAAAGATAATAATCGTATATTTTTTCAGATTAAATTTTCTTGATACCTAGTGAATATTATTTTTATATGAACAAGATAATTTCAACGATTTTGTAAAGAAATGTTTTTTAATATAAAATAAAATTTTATAATAATCATGATTATTATTATAAAAAAATATAAATAACTATTAAGGGTTGAATATTGTTTTTGATCGTATTATACAGTATAGGAGGAGGATTAAGGGGTGAAAATTGTTTTTTCCAACAGCATGTTTTTGGAGTTGTCAAGTTATGTGGATTTCCTGCAGACTGCTGAATAAGTACAGGAAGGATCACTTGATATATATATATATATATATATATATATATATATATATATATATATATATGTATATATATATATATATATATATATGTATATATATATATATATATATATATATAATGTAAATGCCCGAATTCTCTCCTAAAAGGTATAATTTATTTATTTTCTTTGTTTGATACAATTCAATAGTATTTTAAGTATCCTAAAAGATAGGTAAAGCAATATATAATTAATTTGCACAAATACAATACTTTTAGCAAGTAATATAATCACTGAATTAGATGATTATCATACGCGTATAGAAATCAACACTAAGAGAGCCTCAAATACAGTGCCCCTCTCTTTTTTGCATTCTCTATTGCATGTTGCATTGTAGTTGTGGAATCTTTTTCAGATCAATGGAATATATTAACCCACATAGGGCTGAAAACAGGAGACTAAGGATATGATAAATAGGATTTGTATAACAGTGACTCATGATCCGAGGAAGAGAAAATGATAAAATATAGAATTGAAGCAAAGAAGAAAGAGGAAGAAAATAGTTGAAAAAAATATCTATGTCGTGGATTAATATTTGTTAACAACAAATAGGGGCATTTACGGGAAAATTTTCATAAAGCTGTTAGAATAGAATAAATAATTATTGATTTTGTCATTACTTAAGATTTTT
Organism: Cymbidium sinense; assembly: GCA_021442155.1. Taxonomy (NCBI): domain Eukaryota; kingdom Viridiplantae; phylum Streptophyta; class Magnoliopsida; order Asparagales; family Orchidaceae; genus Cymbidium; species Cymbidium sinense. The sequence continues at coordinate 29,134,052 of CM038224.1, forward strand.
CTAGGACAAAGGCAAGAAAATTTTTCAAAAAGTTGGCAAGTCATCCTAACTTAATAGTTGATAACTTAGGCTTTCAATCAAACAATCTTGAGTTTAAAATTTTGTATATAATGCACGCATGAGTTTGTGATTAAATTAGTCAAATATCTCAAAAAAATTTCATAGAAGTAAAATAATAGAAAATTTTTCTTCTCCTTTTTTTTAAAAGAAATTGAGTCCTAATGATAACTATATTAACAAAATTTAGAGTTCAATTGTCGTAACTCTCACGCTTCTTATATTCATTCATTAAAAGAGATATCTAAATATCTTTTATGCTGAAATTTTTGTAATTGTATATCTTATCTTAGATTTATCCTATAATAAATGAATTGTATGAAGATTATCATTCTAACTTTTAAAAGTCTAATAAAATATCTTCAAATAGAAGAGATTAAGTAATATATTACTCTTCTATGTTGATTTTGTTTTCAAAGTGTTCCTTGTAGATATACTTAGCTAATGAAAACTTTAATCAAAGAATCTATAGTTGATATTAATTGAAAGTGGTGGCACTAGCAAGAGCGAGGAAAGAGAGGTGGATGAAATGTGTTAAATAAAATATTCAGCAATCTATAGATTTATTTTTTGAAACAAATAAAGAATATTTAAATAATATATTACGAGCTAAGTGAACATAATAATAATTATATTTTTTTATCTTTTCAAAATAATGTTTTCAAGATAAGCTAATTGAAATAAAATGATTATTCTATCAAGTTCTTAAAATTTATATTTAATAACACAAGTTTACTAAATCAAATAGTTGTTTCACATAATTTTTCACATGACTTGAATAATATTCAAGATAAATTTCTTAAGTGATTTATGAAGAAAATAATATTGATTACATTAAATTCTCTATCACAAAGTCAAATTATTAAAAATAATAAAATAATGCAAGTAAAGTAGTGACACAAAACTAAAAAGAAATATAAACTAATTTTATTACGGTTTTAAATCAATGATTATATCCACACCTTGACTTCTTCTCTCGAGACCTTCAATACACTATCATTTATATTCTATTAAAAACTCTTCTTATTTGAGCTTTCCCATTTAGGTTTTCAACGATCATTAATCTTCTGATATTAAATTTGAAAGTCTTTAGAAACACTGATTGACTATTTTAATCTAGAGTATTCTTAGAAAATCTTCATTTCCTAAGATATAATTAACTATAGGGGTCTGCCCCTAAAGGGAATTGAAGAACCGTACTTAAAATAAGCCATGTTTTACTTCAATCATATGAAGTAAGAGAAAATTCTCTAGTATATATATTCCTATTTGCCTTAGGAGCCCTTATTAGATGATTGAGTCTATCATAGGGTGATATGTGTTGATTATATACCTTGCATATATCACAATTTGGTTTGATGATAACAAATCTTTTGTAATAAGAACTAATAATTTCTTAGCAGAATAAATTATTCATATTAATCAGTATGAATATTATTCTTAATTTAGATTTATACTGATGATAAATATATATTCTTGAAGCTCCTAATTATTTATTTCAAGTGTTTCAAGAAATTCACCAGACTCAAGTTGCTTAATCAGATTGGGAAAGTCATATCAATTTAATTAGCATAGTTTAGTAATTTCCATAGCACTTGAAAAATAAGACAAATTAAGGCTCAAAAAAATGAAAGTAATTGTTAAATCCTTTGATAACATTTACTTTATTTTTTTCTACATATTTTTTCATATTTTAATTGCATTGATTCTTTTAATTTTCATGAAATTTTCTATTTTGGATAATTTGACTACTTGCACTTAGTTTAACCTTATCCACTACATCTAAAGTTGCGTGTAGTTCATTTATTTCTTCTTGAAATAAATTTGGGTATTTATAAAAAATTCTAATCATCTAGTTTAGCATGAGAATTAATTTATTTACTTAATCATCCCAATTTTCTTTTTCTCTCTTATATTATCTTTTTTCTCTATCCTACAAATAATTTTATTTGAAACTCAATTTCCCTTAGGCATGGCCAAACTTTTTGATGTTTTTGACATGATAAATTTTGTGTAAATTATTTTATTTAATTCCATGTCATTATTATTTATATATTAATTTTTCAAATTTCAATTTTATTTTAAATTGAATATTTCCTTGAATCATTTCCCAATTTGGTTTAATCATTTTTAGAATGTTATGACTAGCCCCTAAGCATTTTTATTTAATTTTTCTTTTATTGATTTGATTTAATGTGAGTTAGTTTGAGTTAGCTTAAATATAAATAAAATAGATTTAAATTTACGGAACTTTCCTAATTTATATATTTATTTTAGGAAATACCTTGGCTTATTTCCTTTATTTTAATTAATTTAATGTTGTTTAAAATTCAAAACCTTTTCCATTAATTTAATCTCTCTTGATTAAATTTAAATTGATTTGTTTTTTTTATTTTATTCCATACATGGAAAGTCTTGGCCGAATTTATCTTGGATTTATTTAATTTGTTTGCTAAATTTTAATATTGCATTTATATATTTCCAAAATCAATTTTCTCTTATGCAATGATTATGGCCGGCACCCATGTGTTTAATTTAAGTTATGCTAATTTTATTTGACTTAATTATGCTTAGATTAAATTTAAATCCAAGGAGACATCTATTATTGCAATTTTCAAAAATTAAATCTTTTTTTTGAAAATTCTTTGGCCAACCCTTTCTTTATGTCATTTAATTAATTAATTTTTATTTTAAAATTCAAATCTATTCCTTATAAATCTCCTTTGATTATTAATTAACTAATCTCCTTGGATGAAAAGCTTTGACTAACCCTTGCATTATGGCTATATTAAATTATTTTTAATTTAAATTATTTTTAAATTTGATATATTCATTAATTAAAACCACTTCATTTATTTAAATGGCATTTAATCTCATTCCTTCTCATGCTTTGGCCGACCACATGCTATTTAGGTTGAATTTATTTTAAATTTTACATCATGTGCTTTAATTTTCAAAAAATAAATTATTTTCTTAAGAAATTTTCTTTTGCCTTGGTCTAATTCTCTTGGCTTAAACTCTATTTAAAGAGTGGATTTCATGACTTAATACCTCTTGAAAAAAATTAGCCTTGGCTGGCCCCCTGCAAAAAAAATTTTTGAGTCCTCACTTTAATTTCAATTACATGAGTTCATCCTTTCCTTTGTGCTTACATCTTCAATGACAATTCAAAAGGACATCCTCTTCACTTTATTCATCAAGCAAGCTTCAAGTGTTGGATACTGATCATTCAAGTCATGAGCTTATATCTTCCTCCATTCTTTTAACTTGAGTAAGATTGTTTTTTAATGTGTTTTAATTTTTTCATGATTTATGATTTGATGATTTATTTTTATTAAAAGGTATTAATTTCAACAATGCTTCTCTTTAGCTCTCTTTCATTTATATTTCAAGTGTTTTTAATACTTGATATCATCTTGGATTTGAGCTTTTGATTTGATATGTTTTATTCCTAAAGCTCGTAATATTCTTTCTTCTAAAAGTTCCTCTAATCTACATTTTTTATTTGTTCAAATGAACTTAAGTGCTATTTTATTTCAAATACATATATGAAGTTATCTCAAGTTTTTAAGTTTTCAAAACCGTCATTTAAACTTGTGCAAGCATTTCATATAGATTAACTTGTTTCACTCTTGTAACACTAAGATTAATCATTACATATTGTCAAAATATTTTTCAAAGAGAATGTTATTTCAAGTGCATTTCATATTATTACATATTTTAAAATAAAAAGAACAAATATGTTGTGAGCTTTCTTAAATTTATCTTGTTGTTGTTTAGTTGGGACTTGAGTGACAAATCTTTTTAAATTTGGAGTTAGATACTTTATATTTTTTTCTTCTTTTCTTCTCTTATACTTTATTGGGGTTACACTTGTCAATGTAGAAAAATATGGTGTTTGGTTGTGCTTGCTTGTGTAGAAAAGTACAGTATTGGGTTGTACTTGCCCGTGAAGGAAAGTATGGTGTTGGGGTTATACTTGTTTGATGTAGGAAAGTATGTGTTGGGGTTATACTTGCTTGGTGTAGGAAAGTATGGAAAATTGATTATAATCTCATTTTATTTAGTGAATTCCTTGTCAAGGTGATTAGGCATGGATGTATGTTAGTTTTTCGGTTTGGCCGTACCACATGAAAATCCTTATGCCTTTTATCTCCATACTTTTATGCATTTGATTTGGTTGTTGCTTTGCTCTTTCATTATAAATAACCTTATATATTTTCTAGCTAGCTTTTTTACAAAATTTTAAAACTAAGTTTTATTTTTAAAATACCCAATTCACCTCATAACAATATGTTCACCATTCGAGATAGTATATCATTTATTCATGTCATACTCAATCATTTCAATAATTCCTCTTAAGATCCGCATGGTGTGCCTCATCACAAATTTTAAACACCACAAGCATATAATGTCCACTCCTCTTTAATATACAAAAGAGAGGGTACAAATTAAGAAGGTTGTTAGAAGGCAAGTTGTTGCAATTGTTGAGGAGAAGAACGCTTGCATGATGGTGATGCAACTAGAGATGGTTGAGTTATGTAGGCACGATAGCAAAAGGAAAGGAAAGTAGTGGTAGAATGGAAAAGAAAATGAGGATGACGATGATGAGAAGATTGGAGATGAAGAGTGAGTATTTCTCAAATTTTTTATGAATTATGTATAAGATTGACTACATGTTTTTTGGATGATTGAGTATCAAGTTGAAAACAATGTTTTATGATTATTTCTTGGTGCAATTGAGTTTTTTAATCCACATGTTTTTCAATATTATGTTTTGCTTTATTCTGAGCAATGGAATTATTTTGTGGTGATTAATGCCATATCAATAAATTTTCATGGATTGTAAATAGTTAGTTGTTAAGCAAATTCATTTAAGAAAACTTGTTGCAAGTTTCTAGCAATAATATCTAATAAATCGTAGGCAAAGGAATTTTTCAGTGATCTAAACTAGCAAAATCTTGTCCTAATGACCAATAAAAAAAGTCTAATAGATTTTCAAAAAAAATTTCTAAAGGGACAATCCACCAAAAGGTCTAACAAAAATTTCAAATAGGTAATTTCATCTAAAATTTCTTTCTAGCCACCATAAAGTAGGTTGATCAAAACTAACAGCTTGGCATCAATATTCAATCAAAAATGATTTTTGGATGACTTTTCGATGAAAATGATTTTTGGCATGCATTTTGATGGTGAAAATTTTCCATTAGAATCTATCATAAAGTTATTTTCACTGGATTTTTAGATATTTTTTGTGGAATGGCCACTAGAAATGAACTATTTTTTTTTTTTTTGTAGTGATGAGCAAGGGTGAATAAAACCAACAAAGTAAGTTACAACATAAATAGCTATCATTTTTTTTCCTTTTTCCTAACCTTGCTAACTTGTAAATAACTGAGTAAATTTCTAAATAAATTAAGAGAATTATAAGGAATAAAGTATATCTAGAAGGGTTTATTTGTGATGCACACTTCTCATAGAAGACTACACAATTTTGTTCATAATACTTCAACCTAAACATTGAATGTGCTCACAAAAGAGTAGCTCACAATAAAAGTATTAATTGAGGGGACATAGTTTAGTCCTCATAATTAATTTTCTAAGTAAATAATAAAGCTTTAGAAAAGCGTATATCAAAATAATTATCTGATAAAGAGTTGACTATAGTAACATCATATGATATACTTAATTGTGAAGTTTAACCCTTTCTAGAGTAAATCTTTGTACTGAATAGCCCAAGACATTATGAGATTTCAAAATCTTTAAATTTATCTAATATGTATTTGTAGATTACTTATTATCATGCTCAAAATATCTAATAATGACATAGTTGATGAGAAGATTGAAGTAGAATTTTTAACTTAGTTTACATCATACATAAAATCAATCTTGCAAAATATTAGGTTAATTAAGAGATGATATTATAAGTTGAGTAATATAATAATTCATTATCATGTTTATAATCCACTAAATGTAGATAAAAATTAGGAATTAAATGATCTAGTGTGGGAAACGATGATATTAGTAATGATGTAGCATGTATTTGTAGTTAATGGATTCAAATTTTATAACAATTCATGAGCTTAGAAGATGAAGATAAATAATAATGAAATATATGTTAAAGATAATACTTATGCAAAGAATAAAAGAGCCCACTACAAAGTTTTGTAAGAGATAGTGATGTTGTAATATTCTAGCCAACGTATGAAAGAACTTTGTTCTTATTCAATTGTGATTGATTTGACCATTTTTCTAATATAGAAATAAGAGTGTATAAGATGTATGAGATAATTAAAATTAAAAGAAGTAGAAAATACGTAAAGTTTATTTATTTATTTTTTTTCGCACTAGCCTAACAATCATGTCTAGTGTAGTATATGAGATATCTAGGTGAAATAAAATATAAGATGCACTGGTCTATAATTATTAAGATTAAACTAAGTGATAAAATAGTAACAAAAAATAATAAATAAGTCGCTCAATAGAAAGAAGACATGTAAGAATTTTTATAGTTTGTTTCAGATTTTGAGCAAATAATGAATTTAACTTATGTGAATGCTACATATAGGAAACATGAATTTTTTATTAAGAAAAACACTTAAGATGATGACAAAGAAAAGGATGATAAAATGACGAAGATTTAGAGACATCTGATAGTGAAAAGAAAGGAGAAAGAACTAAACATGTTAATGTTGATAATTTTTTGGAATTTATTACAATTTTCTTATATTATAAAATGACATAAACTAATATTTTTCTATTTCCTTCTTGAAGATGCGTTCTACAAGGGGAAATGACTCATCCCCGAGATCATTATCTATTATATTCTACAATAAACGGAACAACTTTAAGATCATGTGGGTAGAGTGCATCAACTACAATGAGCATTCTCTATTATAGAGTAGCTGAGTCCACCAAATAACCCACCAAACTATACATAAGCTACTCTATTCTAGTCATTACTTTCATATCTGTCACACTCGCCACTCTTACAACCCTACATTGAACCCTCTCCTTTTTATTACTCAATCTACATATAATCAATTTACTAGCCTCTAGTATTATATAAAACAAGTTACTATCATTGAGCATAAATATCCCAATGCACTTAGTGTATTCATGCATATATATTAAGCTTGAAGAGATATGTAAGTATCTAAAATTTTCTAAATATGTTTAATACAACTAATACTTTTTTTGCATATATTGAAATTAATTTTCATGCAACTTTAATCCCTTAAATCAAACAATTAATAAAATTAAAGACATAATAAAGAGTAAATTTGATGATCCATATGTATCATGATGAAGATCCTAATGTAAATTCATGATAAGTCATTTTAAAAGTTTGAGAAAAGAAATTTCTTTTAATAGAATTAAATTTTTTCTTATGAACAGTTAGTGTAATATATATATATATATATATATATATATATATATATATATATATATATATATATATATTATATTAGGGAATCCCATATAGGGGAATTTTATTGCTCATAAGAAAAGATTACTAGATCCTTAAACAAGGGGTTAAACTCTGAGTCTATCGCTCAAAGAGCTACAATCAACCTAAAGAGTAAAATCCCAATCTAAATACAAAACTCACACAACAAAAGCAAATATACTACCCAAATATAGAGAAAACCTAAGCAACCACCATAAGTCCGCCAACGTCCGAATGGGATGAATATAAGAGATTTTGCATCCCAAGGAAAAAGTCTGCTAGAACCTGCATTAAGAGAAAAGAAACTTGCAAACAAACTTGAATGCCAGTTAGTACCCATAAAAAAGAAATTAATTATCTGAAACCATAAGAGGAGAAAACGTGCAAACAATCCACACTAGTTTGGGGCTGCCACATACATATGCCTCCCTAGGGGGTACCGCACATATGCTACAACCATCCAAATTAGAGGAGTAATTTGCCACCCGTCAGAGAAAACAAACCTGAGACCACCGTCTATCCAAAGGAAAATTCTATAGCTCAACAACATGATATGACTACTAAACATAAAATTATTAATTTCCACTGAATGGAGTAAAAATCACCTTCCTTTCAAAGAGCCACCGATTATAATTAGATTTAAGAGAGCATAGCATGCATCCTCAAAATCCCAAACCAAAGGGAAACATATACAAAGCCAAAGAGCCATATAAATTCAACCTCTATCAATAAATAACCCCACCAATCCACCCAGGATCCGTATGAGCATAACCTGAAAACGTCGAATATAACTGAAACAAAAAGGCAAGCATTTTTTGAAAAATAATTCCTACAGCAAGCAGCCTCAAATTCCCAATCCAAAGGAAAACCTATACAGCACCAAAGAGGCTTATAAATCCAACCTCTATTAATAAAAATCCCCACCAATCCACCCATGATCCGTATAAGCATAACTTGAAATAGCCGACAAAAATGAAACCGAAAATGAAAGAGCAATCTGCAGTCACCTGAAACTCTAGAGTAGAGGAACCATCCCATTCTCGCGAGAGTAACGCAATAGCCACAACATCACCGAGCAAGAAAATGACTACAAATTGCCACCAAAAATCGAAACGATAGGAGGGAACTTACCGTTCCAGGAAAACACAGCCGAAATTGCCATAGCCGCAAAATGTAATAAACTTTTTCCCACATACAAGGTAAATAGAATACCATGATATTCAAGTCTAAGACAGAAAAAGATATAGCAGTTATCCCTATCTCCCAAAAGCTTTAGGAAATACTCCTAACAACTGCAAAGGCCAATTTAATACAAGCATAGAAACACAAAGCATGAAAAAAATTTCCATCTCAAACCATCCAATTAAAAATGTCCAAACCCGTGAAAAACAATAGGCATAACAAATACTAAACCAAGGTACATGGATAAATAGCATGAAAAGCATCGACTTGTCAGAAAACCAAGACAATTCTTATCTATGTTGTAGCAGTAGAAGAGATAAGGAAAGACAACAACCAGCAGATGAAACAAAGAGGAGATTCAGCTGGAGCTATAGGCCTCTCATATAAAATAAAGAAGCTACACCAGTAAAAGAAGTCTGAATGCTCTTCAAAGTGCATCAAAAAGACCAAAGAAACAATAAAAACAAGTTGTAACAAAATTATGTAAGCTAAATTCTAACATAAGGAAGCCCAGTCTTATCAAGGTTAACCAAATCTTGCAAATGTTTAGGGAGAGTAAGATGATCAAAAATTATTATTTCATTCAATCTAGCACCTGAATTAGCAAGGTAATAAGAACATGCATTATCTTCCCGCCATACATGAGTGATTTTATAACAAAATTGAGAAAGAAGAGATCTAGTTTGCTTGAGTAAATAGTATAAATTAGAATTTCTAGATTTATTGGAGTTCAAGAGGTCAATTAGCAGGAGAGCATCCACCTCAATCTAGATATTGAGCCAACCTTTCTGGAGTCAAATCTCAAGAGCATTATACACTGCCATAAGTTTAGCAAAGGGGACAGAGCAAGTATGAAGAGGATAAGCAAAAGCATAGAGGACATTTTCGGTAGAGTTTTTGAAGATTCCACCATAGCCAGAGGCATTATGAGATATAGAGCCATTAGTATTGATTTTAATAACATTATCATGAGGTTTGGCCCAATAAACTATCTGGACATGATTACAACTTGCTTGAGCCGGCAATTGAAAACCCAATTTAATAGCCACAGATTTACACCCTTTAAAGTGCTTATATTTAATGAGATTGGAATTAAAAAAATCACAGATTTTGTATTTAGTTCTAGCAATTATCTTCATGTGATTCATAGCAATACCGCTATTTTTAGCATCATTTCTGGCCATCTATATAAACCAAATAATAATATTAGCAGTAACGACTTTAATGTGACCTTTGTTATTTTTTTTAAAATAGATTTCAAGGAGCTGATATATTGTTAGCGAGTCATTGAATTTGACAATGTTAATTAGATCATCATACCAAAGCCAAAGCTTAGAAGCAATGGCCCCGTTAACAAATTGATGGTTAATATTTTTAATATGAAAGTAACAATGATATTTTGAAGGTAATTGAAAACCTTTGCCCCACATCAAGGAGTCAATAGGGATAAAGTTTTTCAATATACACCATATTAGAATAGAGTAGGAAATAGCAATATTATTATGCCAAAGTTTAGCATACACATTAGAAAATTTATGTGCCTCTTTAATATGAAGCCAAACATTTTTCAAGTTGAATTCTCCACTATAAGAGAGCTTAAAGAGAATCTGATCCTATTTGTTAGGAGTAATAGATATATTATTAAGTTTGCCTAAAATAGAAGAAGGGATATACTCAATGAGCTTAGAATTGTTCCACATATTATTTTGCCAGAATGATTTGACTTTGATATTATTAGTTGAATGGGAAGAAAGTAATTCATCAATGGTTAACAGTTTAAACAATCAAATCATGTGTTTATATTTTATGATTTTTTGAAGTTTCGTGTTAGATTTAATAAAATAAATCAAAGATGAGATCTAATTGTAGCCATCCATTCTATCGAAGAAAGATGGATGGCCTCGGAGGTTGTTTCCCTAGTGGGAGGAAAACCAAATAGGGTTAGATTGATGGGATCTATCACAAACATCATTGGATCTCACGATCTTAACCAGAAGTCACTTTATTTTGAGTTGGGGAGTTGAAAGAAAGAAAGTGCAATGAGATCTTAAGGAAAATACTAGATTCATGCAAAATTTTCACCAAACACAAACTCTTATGGTTGATCTAAAGTTTAAAAAAGCTATCTCATCAAAGCACATGTTCAGTGGATGCTAGAAGATCTCGGATCTCCTCTTTTGCCTCCACTGTGCACCACTACTTTTTTTCTAGTTGAAAGAAGATCTGTGTGTGTGTGTTTTGTTTTTAGTATGTTAAGAATAAAAGATATGAAGTGTGTAGATTATAATGCTTTTTCTTCTATGCCCCCTATGTGAAGAAAGAAATGTATATTTTTTGTCCTCATCCTCACCTCCCTCTTTTTTGATTTTCTTGTGTTTGGCATGCTCTTTTCCTTATTAAATTTGAAATTTTATTTGGTGTGATGTATGGGGAGGTGAGTGGACTCATTTTGGGTTAAGATTTGAGTTGACTCATCTTAACCCAAATTGAGTTAGATTGTGTCAAGTGAGTCTTGTTTGTAATTGAAGAATAAATCTAAATTATATTAAACTAATTATTTATAATACCTATAATTAATTAATGTAATTTTACTGAAGCACAAATTAACTCAATTTAACCTAAATAAGTTAAATTAGGCTACTTTGGGTTCACTTAAGTCCATGGGCCAAATTGACCAAATTAGATAAATTGGATCTAAATGAGAGTTAAATTGAGTTTAATTAAATTTTAAAAGTGAATTAATTTTAATTTATTTTGATTTTGGCTTGATATACTCATATAGGTTAATTTAGGTCAATTCGGGTTAGATTGACCATTTGACGAAATTGGCTAAATTTGAGAGTTGAGTCATATTCAATAATCAACTTAGAAATAAATTTAAGCATTTATTTGGGTTAATTTTGGTTGAGTTAAGTTTTGATTTGAACCTATTTTTCATCCAAATTGGGCCTAATGGGCTTAATGGTTCCAATTGGGTTCACGTGTGTTAAATGACAAACATGACCCAAATTGAAGTGTGCTAAATTTCAATTATATTTGATTGAGTATTTGAAATGATCTAGAGTAATTAATTTTAATTAATTTAGATTTGATTTTGATTTAGATCTATTTTGGGCTAATTAGAGCTTAATTGGTTAAATCGGGGATTACTTGGGTCAAATGCCCAATTTGGTTAAATCAAACTCAAGAAAAGTTTAAATTACGTCCAAATATAAATTTAAAGTATTTTTGAACATTTAGTTTGGATTAATTTCAATTTATTATGAGTTTAGGTTCAATAGGGTCTTTTTAGGTTCATTTAGACTAGGTGACCCAATTAGGCCATTTGAGTCATTACTAGATTAAGAATTAATTAGTTTAGTGCTATAGTATATTAATTTGACAAATGTACAGATGACTTAAATTGATCAAATTTTGATTAGTTTGATTTTTGACTTGGTGGGACCCACATGGGTCAACTCTAGGTCAGGCAACCTGATTGACCACTTTGAACACCATCTGGATTTATTTTTTGGGTTCATTTATACTTGTGTATTGATTTTGTACCTTTTGTTTAGTTTGATTTGATTTAGTTTTGATTTTACAAGATTTTTTTTGAATTGAGCTGATTTAGAGCCCAAATGTTTTAATTGAATTAATCAAACTTAATTACCTTAATCTAAGTTTAGTTCAATTCAGATTTTAATTTTAATTTATTATTATTTTTTTTCTTTAGTTGAGGTTATACCATTTACATTTAAACATTAGCTCCTATCTAGGTAGATTATTACTAAGATTATGGTGTTATTAACCTCATTTGAGGTTAACAAAACCTAGTGCCTAATTAAACTAGGTTTAAGAGGATTGTCAACACTAAAGTAATTACACAATAGAATCTTAGTTCTTCTTCTCAATTTTTGGAGGTCCTAAGAGGAGAATTATGAATATTTCTTCAAGTTTTTTTTGGGAGAAGCCAATTAGAGAGATTTAAGAGTAAATATCAAAGGTAGCGAAGAAGACTTTCTTATCTCTATATTTGGAGTTTTTTTTGTCTTCTCCTTATTTCTTTTATTGTTCCAATGTTCATTTACAAGTTTTCCATATATATTTTTTTTATTTCTTATTAGACTCAGATTCAAAGTACCTTAACAAATATTTCTTTATTGAATTTATTATTGGGATATAGGTATGTTGTGAAAGGAAAATAAGAACTTAAGAACTTTAGGAATTTAACAAAAAGGTAATTGCAATCTTAATTTGGGAGTAGATTTTAATTTTTCCTCAGTACCCTAATTTTACCATCCAAATAATGTCTAATCAACCTAAATTTGATAATTGAGTGCAATTATCATAGGATCATATTTTACTCACTCTTTATTACTTGTGTGATCTTACATTTATGGACTATCATAATCACATTATAAATATTTCCAAGAAGATACCATTGCTTAGTTACATTTTAAGCTACGAGATCTAGCGATTTTGAATGATGCTTTATTTAAAATCTAGATATCTTAAATCAAATAAAATTTATTTAACTTTTCACCATACGTCATCTTTAATAATGAGATGTAGAAACATGTTAGGCATAAGTAAGAGAAAACAAAAGCATGAAGAACATATCATATTAAAAAAATTATGAAAATGATAATATTTACCACAGTATAAGTTCTATCCAATCCTCAATTCAATAATGTAGGTGATTATTAATTGTTACTTGATGGCTTTAGAATAAAATTCCTCATACTTTTAATTAAGTTTTGAATTATGTTTATAACAATTTGATCATTTTCAAAAGATAGATAAAAGAGCCATAAATATTAGTGTGCGTAATATCAAGTATAGATCTTGATCTTGACTTTTATAAATAACTTTGCTATGATGGCTTCTCAAGTAAACCTCTTCAAAATAATTGGTAGCTTTGCTTTTGCAAGATAAGCCTCTCAACATCTCTTCCTATGATTAAATTTTAAGGCTATTGAAGTTAAGGTGTTCTTATGATAGATGGAATAGCCATGATTAATCCTTATAAGAAACCTTAAATGCTTTTAACATCACATAAAATATTTTAAAAAATATGATACTTTTTAAATAGGCACCTCATTAATCAATTTTTTTCTATTATATCATAATAATGATTGTTTTACTTTAAGTTAATATCATATTCTTTCTCTGATAATTAGCCCAAACTCAAAATATTACTCTTCATATTTGATATGAAGTAAATATTTGAGATGAATTAATGGACTTTATTCCTTAAGCATATGAGAATTATACTTTACCTCCCATAAAAAATGCTAAAAAAATATGATGCATGTATATATAATAATGACTATTTGTATGAAAAAATAAGCATTAATAAACTTTTTTTCATGATTTTGGATCCTTCATTATTTTGGTCTTGTGTTGATTGATAAATCCATGCTTTTTGTATTATTCAAAACCAGCAAACTCAACAAGACATATAATATAAGGCGACTCTTAATTTGGGTGAGAGCATGCATGCATAATAATCATATAATTCACATCATCAACATTCAGAACACCCACATTATTTAAAAACATTGATTCATACAACATAGATATAACATAAGCATGGACACTAAAATGCTATTCATATGGAAGATGCCTCTTAAAGCACAGAAGTGTCCATCTTTGACATGCCAATAAAGATAAGGTGGCCTTGAGGTAGAAAATGACAAATTGGTTTAGTTCATGGCTTCACATTCAATATTTGGAAACCGCATAATTTGGATTCCATTAGGTGTTTGTGTTATCGCTATAGCATCCACCATCATTCCATCTTCCCGAACAATTGCTTTATATGTTTCAATGTTCATTGTTGTGTGACAATAATATAATGCTTTTGGGTATGGTTGGATGACAAGAGACTAGTTCTTTCGCTTCCTATATATTTACATATATATATATATATATATATATATATATATATATATATATATATATATATATATATATATATATATATATATATATATATATATATATATATATATATATATATATATATATATATATATATATATATATATATATATATTTATAATTTGATTAACTTCATGTTTAATTTAGAAGACACTTAACACTCACCATGTGCCTCCCTCCTTTGGGTCCCACCAAATATTTTTGCCTCGATGACACCTCATCACTATCACCTATCATAGCAGTCTCAACAGCTTGCACATCTTCGCTGCCTAGTTCAGCCTCAATGAACTCCACCTTGTCTTCCATGGACATAACACAAGGGTTTTCCTGACCATCGAGGGGTAGCTCCTCACACTCTGCCAAAGTTTGTTGCATGGCTACAGCCTCTGCTGATCCAAGATGGATGCCAAAGTAGCTAAGGATTTCATGGAGCTTTGAGGAAGTGAAAGGTGTAGCCTTGGCCTCTCGATAGAGGGAAGGGCGTGGTTGAGGTGATTTTGGTGTGGTCTAGAGTCATAATTGTGCTTGGGTTTAAGCTATCTTTAGAAGAATAGTGGACTATTTAGGTCATTGTGGATTTGTTCCTCGGTGCACATTTGTAACTAATGAATGCAGTTGGTGCCCTTTTCAATTCGAAAGAGTGCATCATCTTTTCTGTTGTCAAAAGAACAAAGTTTTTTTTAATATTTTTTAGAAGAAGAATGCAAAATTATAATTTGTAAGTTCATGACAATAGCTCCTATTAGTATGAATTTACATAAATAACAATCATGTGAGAGTTTTGAAATCGAAGCAGTGTTCCATAGTATTTTTAATACTTTATATTAACGCCAAGACATCAACATTATCAACATCATAATAAAAAAATACAAGTATACATTTTTCCTAAGACATTTCTCATGTTATTTTCTATATGACATTTGTACTATTTGTACCGAGTTATTTTATGCATTTTGACATTTGTATTATGAGTCATTGATGTGTCGTTAGATTTTAGTGCTAGTTTTGTGTTGTATCTTGTTTTATATGTAGGTACTTGAGTTAGGCTAACCCATTTCCTTGACCTTATTTTTGTTATAAACGATCACCTTTTTAATTGATCTTGGGAGGCCATGTGGAACTAATTATTGATTTAATGATAAAAAAATTGTTTAATATTAGTTAACTATTTGCAAAATAATTTTTTAATTAATTATTTTATGGTAATCATTTAAATGAAATGTATTTCACCAAACTTACCTGAAGGCTGTTCACTTGAAGGGTAACCTTAAATGTTTGTCTTATGGCTTAAGTGAAAATCAAATGTTCTTAGATAGCTTAATGAAAGTAAATCTTATTGTAAATTATTTGCGTAAATTATAAAAAGAAATCTCATGAATAATAAAAACATACTTAAAAACAAATTAAAATGTAATTTTATAGTTATGTATATTGCAAATTTATTTATATTTAATTTTATCTAATTTAGTGTGTATATATTATAATTAGTTATTATATACTGAAAATTGATTTCCTCATATATAATAATTTATTCATAATAATATCATCAAATTAATATTACATCCTATCATTTTTAATACTACTAATTAATAATAGTTTGCTTATACTTCAAGAATTTTAAATAGGTTCACTTTTTTCATAATATTTTAAAATTTATTTATGACTAACAGTTTTTTACTGAAGCCAACCTATATTTTACTTAAAATCATATATTTTTATTTTGAGCAGTCGTTTTAATTTAAGCTCTATAACATCACAATAAATTATTCAGAGTGTACTTCCAAGGGCATGTATAAACACTGACCTTGCGAGTAAGTTACATATTACAAGCCTTATAGGAGAGAGAGAAAGAGAGGACCTTGGGGTAGGCGCTGGAGGATGCTGGTAGGGATGGGAATTTGGGGAAGGATACTATGCCAGTAAGTTAGAGCAGACATTGCTTCGTGTTTCCTTGCATGAGCACTTGTAAGCTGCGACAATTTTTTTTTTTAAAAAAAAAAACTGGCAATTACTCGAAAGATTTTTTTTTTTTAACTTGAATAAATTTTGGCAAAAAATATTTAGGACGTCAAATAATCCATCCATTCACATGTCTATGAATCTTGAAACTTTTACATATAGATAGATATATATAAATATATTTATAGATGAGTAGCTAATTACAGTGAGGATGAAGATAGCAGAAAGCAGAAAATCCATGGGAGAATCCACTGTGATGAATGATTAAAATTGAAAGATTTTTGAGTGAGTTAAGGATTGTTTCGTGGGCTCCTTATATAGTAGCCAATGGTTGAACAATTCAACAAAGATAATATTAGTATATTTTTTCAGATTAAATTTTCTTGATACCGAGTGATTATTATTTTTATTTGTACAAGATAATTTCAATGATTTTGTAAAGTCAAATTTTACTTAATATTTTATAAAATTTCATAATAATTATGATTATTATTATTATTATGCAAAATATAAATAATAATTAAGAGGTTAATATTGATTTTGATCGTGTATAACAGTGGATAGATAGATTTCCTGCAGACTGCTGAATAAAGGATATTTAAATTATTGATCACTTGATATATATATATATATATATTTTTTGGCGGAACCCCATATAGGGGAATTTTAATGCTCAAAAGAAAAGGGGTTACAAGATCCTTAAAACATAGGTTAAACTCTGAATCTACCGCTCAAAGAGCTACAATCAGCCTAAAGAGTAAAACTCCTATCTAAATACAAAACTCACACAGCAAAAGCAAATACAATAGCCCAAAAAAAGAGAAAACAACCTAGGCACCAACCATATGACCGCCAACATCAGTAGGGGGGAGTTGATGAGATTTTCCATCCAAGAGAAAATGCCTACTGGAACCTGCATTAAGAGAAAAGAAACCTACAAAAAGACTTGGATGCTAGTTAGAACCCATAAAATTGGAGTTAATTATAATGGGAAAACATAAGATTGAGAGAAAGGGGTGAAGCAAACAATCCTCACTAGTCTGGAGCAACCACATACATATGCATCCCATGAGGGTAACCACATATGCTACTATCATCCAAATAAGTGAGTACACTTCGGAAACAAACGAGACAACTATTTATCCAAAGGAAAATCATGTAGTTCAACAACATGATATGAGCGAAGAGAAAATATTAAATGCCACTAAATGGAACCAAAACACCACCTTTATCCGAACCACCAATTATATTAAGATTTAAGAGATCATGGCATAACAACTTAAGGAAGAAGGAAGGTGAGATGACACCCATTAACAGGCAGCCGCCATATACCAAGCCAAAGAAAGGCAAATAGAACTCCGCGATTGAAATACAAAATGTGAATCCACCCTCAACCCATTTTATATAGAAACATCATTTTTCCAAAAAATAATCCACACAGCAAGCAGCCTCAAAATCCCAATCCACAAGAAACCATATACAGCACCACAAAGACATATAAATCAAACTCTATCAATAAAACATCCCACCCAAGATCCATCCTTATTAATTGAAACCATAAATTAAATGAAAAAGAAAGACAATAGAGCAATTTGCATCCAGCCGAAATTCCAGAGCCAAGGAGCCAACCCAATTCCACAAAGAATCCCGCAACAACCACAGCATCACAGAATAACACATTGAATAGAAAACGTCCACCATAATCCAAACCAAAAGGAGGGAGCTAACAGTCCTAGGAAAACACAGCCGAAACCACCCTAGCAGCAAAACCATTAAAGGATTTCCCGTAGACATGGGAAACAAAATACCATGATGTCCAAATCTAATACAACAAACATTGTAGCAGTTAATCCTATCTCCAAATTCATCCTTAAGAAACAAATATAATAGATGCATAGGTCAGTTTAGTAAAAACAGAGAACACATAGAATGATAAAAAATTCCATCCAAAACCATCTGTAATTTTTTCCCAACAACATTCCTGATAAATGCTTCCAGAAATCAAGAAAAACTAAAATAAAATCAGTACCAGCTCTAAAAGGAAGATGGAAGACCTCCTCCAGGCAGAAGATATAGCAAAATACAGAAATAACAATAATAATAGCTTACAAATTCCTAACATAGGGTAAACCACTTTTATCTAAATTAACCAATCCCCTTAATAAATGGGGGAAATTATCACAAAAAAATATATTTACCATAGAGGACTTTGCACCCAAATTAGCAAGAAAATCTGCACAAGAATTTCCTTCGATAAATATGAGAAATATGATAATCAAGAGAAGCCTTCTTGTGTGGTTGAGAGTATAGTAGACTTCGGCATTACCATGAGCTCAGATTTTAATAAGTTCAGAAGCAAGAGAGTCAATTTCAAACCAGATTTTTTTAAAGCCTTTCTGAATGCATAGTAATATCCCATAATGTAGGCCACAAAGTTCAGCAAAAGGAACAAAATAGGGTCTTAAAGGGATAGCAAAGCAGCAATCATCGTACCTCTAAAGTCCCTTAAAATACCCCCACAACCATACATCCCATTAGCAATAGACCCATCAGTATTAACCTTAATAATATGATTTTGAGGTTTAATCCAATATATAGTCTTATAGATATATTCAATCTCATTTGACAGGAGAGAAATCTTAAAGTAATGAGCCAGATGCTTAACATCTTTGAAACTCGCCGGATGAAGAAGTTTAGCTTTATAAAGGGCGGTAATTTTACCTTGGGTTTTAGCAATGATGCGGTGAAAATTCATGGGAATATCATTGTGTTTAGCATCATTTTTCTCCAACCAGATATACCGCAATAGAGTAATAGCCAGAATACATTAGACATGACCTTTCAAGGCATAGGATAGGAAATTATTTAAAAGGCACATGATAGAAATAGATCCATCAAATAGCAAAGTATTACACAGACTATCATACCAATGCTAAACTTTAGCCGCAATGGGGCCATTAACAAATACATGGTCTAGAGTTTCTATGTGAAAGCAACATTGACACTTAGAAGGAAGATGAAAGCCTTTTTTTAAGAGAATGGCATCCATAGGAATGTATTGTTTAAGAATACGCCACGTAAGAATCGAAAAGGAAGCTGGAATAGAATTACTCCAGATTTTGGGGAAGATTAGAGATTCTTTATTTTTGAATTTAATAGCTTGACACACATCCTTAAAAACAAAATCACCAGAGGATGAATTGCTGAATAGAATTTGATCCATTTTACTAGTTGTAAGATTAATATTCAGGATTTTGCTAATGATAAAATTTGGGACATAGAAACCTAACAGAGCTATATTGCAAGAATTATGAGTAATGAATTGGTCAATTTTGAGCCTCTCATAGAATGGGTGTTGAGTATAGAGTCAATAGAACCCGAACCCAACAAATTATCTTGCCAAAAAAAATGAACCGGAATTCACACCCCAGGAGATAAGCTCTTCAGCACTTAATGTTACAGAGTCTTCTCCATATAGGGGAATCTCCCGTTTTGAAACTACAAATAATGGGGTGATTACCCTTACAGTATTTAGCAAGGATAAAATTAGACCAGAAGTTGTGATTACTTCTAAGGTTCCACCACATTTTATAGGAAAAATATTTAATGGAGTCTTGTAAGGTTTTGCAACCTAATCCACCTTCATTCAAAGGGCCACAACAGTTGTACCAACTCGCCCAATGAGTTTTTTTGGATGATGAAGTAGAACCCCAGAAGAATTTATAGAACATCCGATTAATCTTATTAATGATAGAATTGGTAGGGACAATAGTGGAAAGAAGATAGAGGGGTAAGGAGTAGAGAATACTTTTAATCAGACCAGTCTGGCTCCAAAAAAGAAGATGGAACTCCCAAGAGAAAATTTTCTTATAGATTTTTTGAATCACCTCATCAAAAAGGAAAGATCTCTTAGCAGCACGGTATAAAGGAGTACCCAATTATTTAATAGGGAGAGTATATTGGGCAAAGCCCATGATACTCTTAATAGTATTAATCCTAAGAATAGGAATCGATTTATTAGCAATGAAGCCACTTTTGTCAGGATTAATTTTTAAGCCACTCTCCCTACCAAAATGAATAAAAAACTTATACAATTTCTTAATGTAATGGGTAGACCCATTGTAGAAAATAATGAAATCATTTGCAAAGCAGAGGTGAGAGATAGGAAAACCACCCATAGTCTTGTAGTACATGTTAGGCATTTTGATAAACATAAGTTCAACGTTTTGAGAAAGCTATTCCACTGCGATAATGAAAAGGGCCGGAGAAAGGGGGTCCCCCTGCCTGATACCATGGATGAAGAAAAGAAGCTATGAACCTTACCATTAATAAGTAAAGAAAAGCCAGAGTTTTCAATACCATTCTTGATTAATGTAATGAAAGAGTTGGAAAATCCAAATAAAGATAAAATTTTGTAGAGGAAAGTCCAACCAATATTATGTCGTAGCTATAGATATGTCCAACTTAAAAATAAGATTCCCACATTGAACTTTGGTGTTTAAATCATGGATAATTTCTTGAGTCAATAATACATTATCGAGATAGATTGACAAAGCTAGTTTGATTAGGGTAAATGATTATAGAAAGTAAAATACCTAATCTTTTGGCTAGGATCTTCGATATGAGCTTATTAAAAAATGTACATAGACTTATAGGTCTAAAATGATTCCAAAGTTTGGGGTTTTAAATTTTAGGAATTAGAATAATGGAAGTACTGGAAAAGAATTTGGGGAGGATGTTCCCACTAAAAAATCTAGAACAGCTTTAACCACATCTTCTTTCATAATATTCCAACATTTTTGAAAGAAAAGTGGAGTGAATCTTCAGGGCCAGCAACAAAATCTGTATTCATACTTTGAAGGGTGGTTGTAATTTCAACTTCAGAGGGTAAGAATGTAAGCATTAGGTTATCTTCTTCGGTGATGATTTTGGGGATAGCCTTAGGACAAGCTAATTCCTCATAGTTCACGTTATTATTAAACATGTTATCGAAGAAGGAAATACCCGAATCAGCAAGTTCCTTTTCATCAGAAATCCTACTATTATTAGTATTTTTGATTTTCTTAATGTGATTTAAGGCCTTTTTCTTTTTAAACAAAGCATGAAAATATTTGTTGTTCCTATCACCCTCCGATAAATTTTTAGCAGAAACCTTTTGCTTCTAGTAAGTTTCCTCCATGTCTTGATAACTTATTAATCAATCTTTAGCTTGATTTAGTAAAATAGTTTTAGAGGTATCCAAGATATGACCTCTTGTTCTAATTCTTTTTTGTTAAAAGATTTTTGAAGCAATGTTTATTTCACCATTTGAGGAATTGTTTAATCCTTTTTAATTTCATCCATAATCTCTTCATCCACAAAACAGAATCTTCAGGATAAATAGGCTCTCCCCAATTGGTGCGACCCTCACCAAATCTAGTATCCGTAAGCCACATATTTTGAAATCGAAAGGAATACAAGAAGAGGGACTCCATATTAACCTTAACATAAATAAGCAAAGGGGACGATAGGGTTCTACTAAGGTGATCAAGCAGGCATTCGGGAAAGTGTTGATCCATAACTCATTAAACAAAATACTATCAAGTCTTTTCAACATTCTGTGATTATTCCAAGTGAATTGGGAGCTAATGAAGCCCAGATCAATTAAGTGGCAATCAAGGGTCATATTATTAAATTCCTCCATAGATAAAAGGTTAGGAGGATTTCCACCCCTTCTTTCCACTAAGGAAGAAATAATGTTAAAATCTCCACCCACAAACCAGGGAGCATTAACCGAGGTCGAGAAATTAACCAGATCTTTCCAAAGGTTCCTTCTACCATACCTATTACAAGAGGCATGGACAAAAGATCCATAGCAAGATCAATTACCGAAAGAGATTTTAGCATTCACGACCTGATGAAGGTCCTGAATAATATGGAATGCAAAAAGATTTTTTCAAAAGATCCAGATTTTATTACTCGAGTTCACAAAAAAACTACTAAATCTAATCATTCTAATAGATTGAATTGAATCTGGAAGGAAGAATAAAGGGTTCCAAAATTTTCATAAAAGAAATATTATGGATGCGAACTAAATTTCTAAGTTTATTACGAACAGAGAGGAAGCCTATCCCTCTTGCATTCTAGATCAAGAAAGATACCATTACTTGGGATGAGATGAGCCAGATCTAGTAACTCTGGAAAAGTTAGGGAATCTAGATTTATAAGATTTGTTTCTCTTTTTAGAAACAATGTGAAAATCATCTTCCAAACCAATAGCCTCCCCATCAGATAGTGAAAATCCCATTAATTGTTTGTTGCCAGTAGAAGCCTGGAGGTTTAAGGTCACTTCTCCTTCTTCCAACTCATTGTTAATAACCTGATGCAGCTTAGGTTTTAGATTTGATCTGAGTTAGAAGAAGAATTAGAAGATGGGTTAGAACTATGCAGAACACAAACCCCTAGATCAAGGGTGGAAGTTATCTCTAAATACTGCACCTCATCCAACCCAACCTTATCATTCATATGATCTTTAGCTACTGGAGATGAAAGAGCAAGAATATTAGCATTAGTAAGGGACTCGGTAACAAGAGGAGATCCTGAGTTGTTGTTCAAAGCATTAATATCTATATTTTGGTTTTGTAAGTAGTTTCCAACATGAGGAATTTGATCCTTAAAAAGAGTGGTTCCTACTGGGGGTTGCTCAACCGTATCCATCTTGGGTTCAAGGTTGTGAATACGAGTTTGGGGCTCACTTTTTTCAGGTAATGGGACAGTTATATTAGTAGCCATATCCTGTGAAGTTTCATTCAAAGTGGCCTTAATGGTTGGAGCAGCTTTGGAGACCATTGGAATCTTCTTTAAATGTGGATGAGCTACAAAACAATCAACAAATCCATGTCCATGAATTTTACAATGTGAGCAAAATATTGGAAAGTTCTCAAACTCTACTTTTTGTAAATATCCATATTTTTCTAATCCAATCCAAATTTCCTTAGTATAATTTTTTAGTGATATCCAATTCCACTAGGACACGAGCAACAGAAGGTCTAGAGCTAGAAGCGGTTGCTTGGTCCAATTGGAGTCGATCGAACAAATATAGCATAAAGAAATTCAGGATTAAAGAAGTGCACCTTAGACAACCAAACTGGAACAATAGGAGATTCCTCCTTAATGTCGAAAAAGGGGTCCATTTCAATAACCGCATTTGGCAATTAAAAACAAAATATGAACATCCTGCAAAAACATGAGAGTAATCCAGATCGTTAGCTAATTGAACCAAAACATGCCTAGGATCAATCAATCCCACCGAAAAAACTCCTGTCAGTTTAACCGAATGAAAAAAAACTTCGGATATTCTCCATTGACGGACGACGAAGGGCAAATTTACCAACCAAAGCAAATTCATATGGTTTAGCCAATTTTTCCACCACAAAATCAGAACACATAATAGCGGGTACACCCCAAAATGTAGTAGAAACAATGTCAAATGACTCATCTAATTTATTCGCTTTACCCGCAAGCACTTTCCTAAAGGATTTAGTAACCATGGTAGGATTAGCACCTGCGACCCCAAGAGCGTCCTTACCTGTCGCAGCCGCACGGGGGAGCCACAGTTGAATCCATGATCAAGAGTAATGCATAACAGCGCAAGCTACAATGGCCTCAGGTTCGATATCAGAATCGACCAGAACACCACAAAAATCCAAAAAGAAAATGAAAAGAAAACACCGAGGAGGGATGGCTACCATGGCAGGCCGGAGGAAAAAGAGAAAGCCCCTAGCACGAGATCGAGGACAACCGGCCACACACAATAGAAACGAAGAGGAGAGCGCCAGAAAGAGACTGTGATCCAAATGTAAGAATATATATATATATATATATATATATATATATATATATATATATATATATATATATATATATATATATATATATATATATATATATATAGATAGATAGATAGATAGATAGATAATGTAAATAATACAGTGCCCCTTTCTTTTTTTTGGTCCGAGTCTCTTCTGTATTCTCTATTGCATGTTGCTTTTTTTGGAAAAATTTTGAGGGCCAAAGCCCAATTGTATTCCAAAATGTGTTTACAGAAGGACAAACATTAATCCATTAGAGGACTGAAAAAAACAAAGAAAAAGCTAAGTTTAAAGGTAGACCATGAAACATAATCGTCGCGAGCAGAAACGGGAATTCTGGAAAAAAAGAAAAGACATATGAAACATATGGACTTAGAGACACAAAACTCATCAAAGATGATAAAAAAACAAGCACGACAATTGCAGTGCCTAGCAAGGACACAGGGAAGAGAAGTATCGCTCACGGTTATCAAAACCGCCATCTAATAGATCCTTGAAGAATCAATCCATCAACAGAATTTGTTTCCATAGCAAGAAAGGGGACCATGGTTGCAGAATGATCTTCCAGGTGAGGGAGACTGAATGAGTAGCATAATTCGAATAGGTTGTGTTTGGATAACCTCATCATCGTCCATAGCAAAAAGATAGAGGAAAAGCTGTAGATTGCCCGCGTCCAATAGATAAATTCTAGAGAAGCAGAAATTCAACAGAGACAAGATTAGTAGAATCATCCAGATAAATATACAAACCCCCCAGGAGGGAAAACAACACAATAAACCAGCAGCATTCAGAAAATTCATCCTCGAGCAGATCTAGGAAGGGAAGTTATGGAGGTTTGTAATTTCTCCATTTTAGAAGCATTTCCTACACATAACTTGGCCAAGTTGTCTTAATTTTCCAACTTAGCATTTTGGCAGAAACCGTTCTCTAACTAGAGTTAACAAGATAGAAAAGATTGGGAAATGGAAGAGTATACACGATTATTCCTTTCTCTCCAAAGTGTGTAAACAAGTACTGCAATAATCAGAAAGTGTAACCGATGCAGCAATTTATGTTCAGCCTCATCTATGAAATTAAGAACCTGTTGAAGGGAAGATTGCAGCAAAAGAAAACTGCCTTGTGGTATCAGAGCTCTCACCAGTTTCATGGACATCGTGCATTCAAAAAATAAATGGTTGTGTGATTCGAAAATAGAGTGACAAAAACAACACTGAATTTGATAGCCAATTCTTTTATTTGCTAACTTATCTGAAGATTTAAGACCTTTCTTGAATGCCATCCAACAATAGAGGGCAAAATTAATGGCATGGACTTTAAACCATATTCCTTTAGTCGAGTCCAACGTTGGGTGGGATTCAAATATTGCCTCTCTGAATTCTAAAGAGGAAGGCGATTTAGAGTTTAACCATTGCATGCTGCTTTGCAGTTGTGGGATCTTTTTTCAGATCAATGGAATATATTAACCCACATAGGGCTGAAAATATGCGCTAAGGATATGATAAATAGAATTTTATAATAGTGACTCCTGATCCGAGAAACAAAAAATTATATTATATAAAATTGAAACAATGAAGAAAAAAAAAGAAAATAGTTGAAAAAAATATATTTTGTCGTGGATTAATATTTTTTTTTGAAGGACAAAATAAGGGCATTTTCGGGAAAATTTTCATAAAGTTGTTATAATAGAATAAATAATTATTGATTTTGTCATTCCTTCAGATTTTGTTTGGACAAAGGAAAGAAAATATTACAAAAGGTTTGCAAGTCATTCTAATTTAATAGTTGATAACTTAGGCTTTTAATAAAAATCTTGAGGTTAAAATTATGAATTTGTGATGAAATATATCAAAATTTTCCTAAAAGTTGTCTTTTTTTTTTAAGGAAATTGAGTCCTAATGATAACTAAATTAGCAAGTAATAGTTAATATGTACTTTGAATACTCACAACAAACTTTTCCAAAGGAAAAACATTAATTTCTATGTTATTGTTTCAGGTTTTTGTTTACACCTAACAAATCATTGGTGGATATGTGCACTTTCATAATGAGAAAGAGGAGTAAAAATATTAGTAAGTTATTACTTAAATTGAATAAAAAACTAATTTTTGTAATCCCCTTTTATTTAATTTGGCATTGTTTGAGATCTTTTTTATGTTTTATTTTTATTTATAAATCTATTTTTTTAAAATTCTTGCTTGAAATTAAACATATTCGGCATTTTGAAAACATATTTTTTATTTATTTATGTGATTGTGGGGAAGATCGTCAACAAGAAGCAATTGTGGTAGTTGAAGGGATAGTAATGTTGTCGTGGCTAGCTATATAACAATGATGGTGAACAACAATGTTCATTGATGGAGTTATGATTGTGGCCACTAATAATATTTGACTACTAATAGTGACAACTTTAGATAGTGGTGATAGCCAAATGAAGATGATGGTAGCAAGTTATTTTTAATAATATTCAAAATATCCAAATTTATATTACTTATAAAAACAAAATAAATAAAATAGGTTAAAATTTTAATTGAATGATCATATTTTCTTTTAACAAAAAAAGTTATCCTAAATTTTCTAGTATAGTTTTTTTTGTCCATATTTAAAATTTAAAACCTACTTTTGTAACTTTATGCAAATCTATATACTCAAAATTTCGTAATGAATGAATCATCTTATTATTCGAGCCTTCCACATTATATCAGAGTTATGATTGAATGCCACCTCATCCTCTCCAATATTTATTCTCTCGGTCCTCTCACCCTAGTGCATAGAACTTCTATTTTGCATAGTTCTTAAGGACTTAGAATCCGTCACAATTTTTTTAGCAAAACTAAAATTTCATTAATTTGAAAGGTAGTACAAAAAGTATAAAACTACATTAAGGACTTAGTACTATCTTTTAATTAATGTGAAGAGGTAGTACCAATCCCAATCTGATTTCTCTTAAGATGAGTCCATCATACTTCTAGTTTGCATACATAAAGGCCACTATCCTCTTCACACACACATACGATCAATCCCATTTATAATAACCCATGAATTGCATGATACACGTTACTTGCACTTTCCTTATGATCTCTATACTTGCTTCTATCCAAACCATATAGTGCCAATTGCCTACATATGCTTCTTCATATGACCTTAGCTAGCATGCATTTTTCCACTCACACAAATTGCACTTTAAGTTTATACTTGTAGCTTCCTATTGTTTCTTTATGAGCTTCCCAACTATTGAAATCATTGTTGAACCTTGACCTTGGTTAGTTCTTTCTACCTTAGCCAATCCTACCAGACCAAATCATCCTAAAGTTCTAAGGCATAAGCCCTCAAATCTTCTCTTAAATTGTTCAATCAACATATTCTTAAAGCCAGGTAAGCAAATTCTGGGCACACTTGATGATGGCTTCTTGACACACTTATCTATGGCTTCTTTAAACTCTAAATGTATTTCTCTTTGATTGTGTGCACTCTACAATTGTGTCCATTAGCTAATATTTTTATGCTTTTTAAGTCCTTAGAGGAAGAAGTCGCAACATGTAAATATTTTTTATATTGTGTATTTTTATGAGATGTGCTCGAAGAAAATGATGCTAACTTTTATTAACTCACCCATTGAGTCATGAATTTTGCTAGTAAATTTTGAAAATTAGTCATGCATCGATTTATTCTTGTCATTTATATTTGTGTACTCTTTGTCAAGTGCGTGTAGTTGTAATGATTTTAGTAAAGTATATGCACATGTTAGAAATTGATTCATTTGGTTGGATACAAAAAAAAAATTTATAGTCATCTATTAATGTAAGATTACTAAATCAAATTTCTTATATGTGAGGAAAAGTCTATCCCATATTACTTTTATTGGTCATATATGTTGATACATTCAGGTAATCATCATATTTAAAATACAGAAAATAATTCAAAATTTAGAGTTCAATTGTCCTAACTCGTACACTTCTTATGTCCATTCATTGAAAGTGATGTCTGAATATTGTTTATGCTGAATTTTTTTTTTTTTATAATTATATATCTTACTTGTATTAGATTTATCCCATAGTAAGTGAATTATGTGATGATTATCATTATAACTTTTAGATATCAAATAAACTGTCTTCAACAAGTAGAGATCAAGTAATATATTACTCTTCTGTGTTAATTTTATTTTCAAAGTCTTCTTTGTAGATATACTTAGTTGATGAAAACTTTAATCAAATAATCTATAATTCAATATTAATTGAAACTGATGGCACTCTCAAGAGTGAGGAAATAGAGAGTGGGCGAAATGGTGTGTTAAATAAATTTCTCAGCAATCTATAGATTATTTTGAAGCAAAAAGAAAATATTTAAATAATATATTATAAGCTAATTGAATACAATAATAATTATATTTATTATCTTTTCAAAATAATGTTCTCAAGATAAGCTACTTGATATAAAATGATTATTCTATCAAGTTCTCTTTTTTTTTTCTTTTTTTTTTGTAACATAAGTTTATTGAATCAAATAATTGATCGACATAATTTTTTCATGTGGCTTGAATAATATTCAAGATTAGTTTCTTAACTGATTTATGAAGAAAATAATACTGATGGCATTATATTCTCTATCTAAAGTCAAATTATTAAAAATAATAAAGTTATGCAAGTAAAGTTGTGATGTAAAAGGTAAAAAGTAATATAAACTAAATATATTATAGTTTTAAGTCAAAGACCTATGTCCACACCTCGACTTCAGTTGATTTAGAGGAAATGACCTATCACAAGATCCCAAATAAAAAGCTTAAACTTATGACTTTTATTTAGTTTATGTGATGTGATATTTTATGTTTATGTCCCAAGTGTTGTATTTTATAGTAGTGGATGTACTTGATCATATTTAAGTGTTATATGAGAGTTGTGATTGAAATTATTTAATTCATGTATTAATATGTACAATGTCGGTATAGTGCCTTGGCGTTGGTCTTATGGGGCCACAACAGTGCATTATGAGGTATTTAGTATTTGGGGACAAAAAGTTTGGTGCCTTGACACTGGCATGTAGCGCCTTAGCATTGGACTGTAGTGACTTGATGATACGAAATGACATGCTCTAACTTTTTTTTTTTCAGTTTTTCAGTAGTTTTCTCCCAAGCGACGCATCTCTTGGAGTATTGTCCTTATTGAAACACTTATTCTGACCTAATGGAGATTTAAACTTATTTTAATGTGAAAAACTTTAATGTAGATCACTCTTTTATTGGAGCTTGGTGGCCAGTTGTCGAGAGGATTTGATGATCCTTCACTGTAGCTCTACTTTCGAGAGTAGTACTTCTTTGCATCTCTTTCACTTGGTGAGGGAAGACCTTGATGCATTTCTTCTTTCTCCATCCGCTGCAGCATCCATTTTGCGACGCTCCACCATCTTCTTACGAGACTTTCAATACCCTACCCTTTAGTCACCATTAGATAGGAAGACTCCTTTTCACAAGTAATGATAAAATACAACATATATTTTGATTCAAGAAAGTTTTAAATAGGTTTAATTTTTTCATAATATTTTAAAATTGATTTATAATTAACAATTTTTTACTGAAGCCAACCTATATTTTACTTAAAATCATACATTTTTATTTTGAGCGGTCGTTTTAATTTCTGCTCTATAACATCACAATAATTATTCAGAGTGTACTTGCAATGGCATGTTTAAGCAATGGCTGAACAATTCAACAAAGATAATATTCGTATATTTTTTCAGATTAAATTTTCTTGATACCGAGTGATTATTATTTTTATATGAACAAGATAATTTCAACGATTTTGTAAAGAAATGTTTTTTAATATAAAATAAAATTTTATAATAATCATGATTATTATTATAAAAAAATATAAATAAGTATTAAGGGTTGAATATTGTTTTTGATCGTATTATACAGTATAGGTGGAGGATTAAGGGGGTGAAAATTGTTTTTTCCAACAGTATGTTTTTGGAGTTGTCAAGTTATGTGGATTTCCTGCAGACTGCTGAATAAGTAAAGGAAGGATCACTTGATATATATATATATATATATATATATATATATATATATTATACAAATACATATATATATATATATATACAATTTAATACGCAAGTAATATCATCACTGAATTAGATGATTATCATACGCGTATAGAAATCAACACTAAGAGAGCCTCAAATACAGTGCCCCTCTCTTTTTTGCATTCTCTATTGCATGTTGCATTGTAGTTGTGGAATCTTTTTTCAGATCAATGGAATATATTAACCCACATAGGGCTGAAAACAGGAGACTAAGGATATGATAAATAGGATTTGTATAACAGTGACTCATGATCCGAGGAACAGGAAATGATAAAATATAAAATTGAAGCAAAGAAGAAGAGGAAGAAAATAGTTGAAAAAAATATCTATGTCGTGGATTAATATTTGTTAACAACAAATAGGGGCATTTACGGGAAAATTTTCATAAAGCTGTTAGAATAGAATAAATAATTATTGATTTTGTCATTACTTAAGATTTTTCTAGGACAAAGGCAAGAAAATTTTTCAAAAAGTTGGCAAGTCATCCTAACTTAATAGTTGATAACTTAGGCTTTCAATGAAACAATCTTGAGTTTAAAATTTTGTATATAATGCACGCATGAGTTTGTGATTAAATTAGTCAAATATCTCAAAAAAATTTCATAGAAGTAAAATAATAGAAAATTTTTCTTCTCCTTTTTTTTTTTAAAAGAAATTGAGTCCTAATGATAACTATATTAACAAAATTTAGAGTTCAATTGTCGTAACTCACAAGCTTCTTATATTTATTCATTAAAAGAGATATCTAAATATTTTGTATGCTGAAATTTTTTGTAATTGTATATCTTATCATAGATTTATCCTATAATAAATGAATTATATGAAGATTATCATTCTAACTTTTAAAAGTCTAATAAAATATCTTCAAATAGAAGAGATTAAGTAATATATTACTCTTCTATGTTGATTTTGTTTTCAAAGTGTTCCTTGTAGATATACTTAGCTAATGAAAACTTTAATCAAAGAATCTATAGTTGATATTAATTGAAAGTGGTGGCACTAGCAAGAGTGAGGAAAGAGAGGTGGATGAAATGTGTTAAATAAAATATTCAGCAATCTATAGATTTCTTTTTTGAAACAAATAAAGAATATTTAAATAATATATTGCGAGCTAACTGAACATAATAATAATTCTATTTTTTTATCTTTTCAAAATAATGTTTTCAAGATATGCTAATTGAACTAAAATGATTATTCTATCAAGTTCTTAAAAATTTATATTTAATAACACAAGTTTACTAAATCAAATAGTTGTTTCACATAATTTTTCACATGACTTGAATAATATTCAAGATAAATTTCTTAAGTGATTTATGAAGAAAATAATATTTATTACATTAAATTTCTTCTAATATTAAAATTTGAAAGTCTTTAAATCGATTGACTACTTTTAATATAGAGTATTCTTAGAAAATCTTCATTTCCTAAGATATAATTAACTATAGTGCCTAAAAGGGAATTGAAGAACCCTACTTAAAATAAACCATTCTTTACTTCAATCATATGAAGTAAAAGAAAATTCTCTAGTATATGTATTCCTATTTGCCTTAGGAGCCCTTATTAGATGATTGAGTCTATCATAGGGTGATATGTGTTGATTATATACCTTGCATATCTCACAATTTGATTTGATGAAAACAAATCTTTTGTAATAAGAACTAATAATTTCTTTGCAGAATAAATTATACATATTAATCAATATGAATGTTATTCTTAATTTAGATTTATACTGATGATAAATATATAATCTTGAAGCTCCTAATTATTTATTTCAAGTGTTTCAAGAAATTCACCAGACTCAAATTGCTTAATCAGATTGGGAAAGTCATATCAATTGAATTAGGATAGTTTAATAATTTCCATAGCACTTGAAAAATAAGACAAATTATGGCTCAAAAAATGTAAGTAATTGTTAAATCTTTTGATAACATTTACTTTATTTTTTTCTACATATTTGTTCATATTTTAATTGCATTGATTCTTTTAATTTTCATGAAATTTTCTATTTTGGATAATTTGACTACTTGCACTTAGTTCAACCTTATCCACTACATCTAAAGTTGCATGTAGTTCATTTATTTCTTTCGAAATAAATTTTGGTACTTATAAAAAATTCTAATCATTTAGTTTAGCATGAGAATTAATTTATTTACTTAATCATCCCAATTTTCTTTTTTCTCTCTTATATTATCTTTTTTCTCTATCCTACCAATAATTTTATTTGAAACTCAATTTCCCTTAGGCATGGCCAAACTTTTTGTTGTTTTTGACATGATAAATTTTGTGTGTATTATTTTATTTAATGCCATGCCATTATTCTTTATATATTAATTTTTCAAATTTCAATTTTATTTTAAATTGAATATTTCCTTGAATCATTTCCAAATTTGGTTTAATCATTTTGAGAATGGTATGACTAGCCACTAAAGCATTTTTATTTAATTTTTCATGAATTGATTTGATTTAATGTGAGTTAGTTTGAGTTAGTTTAAATTTAAATAAAATAGATTTAAATTTATAGAACTTTCCTAATTTATATATTTATTTTAGCAAATACCTTGGTTGACCCATATTTCCTTTATTTTAATTAATTTAATGTTGTTTAAAATTCAAAACCTTATCCATTAATTTAATCTCTCTTGACTAAATTTAAATTGATTTGTATTTTTTGATTTTATTCCATACATGAAAGTCTTGGCCGAATTTATCTTGGATTTATTTTATTTGCTAAATTTGAATATTGCATTTATATATTCCCAAAATCAATTTTCTCACTATGCAATGATTATGGCCTGCACCCATGTGTTTAATTTATTTTATACTAATTTTATTTGACTTAATTATGCTTAGATTAAATTTAAATCCAAGGAGCCATCTATTATTGCAATTTTGAAAAATTAAATCTTTTTTTTTAAATTCTTTGGCCATCCCTTTCTTTATGTCATTTAATTAATTAATTTTTTATTTTAAAATTCAAATCTATTCCTTATAAATCTCCTTTGATTATTAATTAACTAATCAACATTTATTAAAAAACAATTCATGGATGAAATGCTTTGACTAACACTTGCATTATGGCATTTAATCTCAAATTATTTTTAATTTAAATTATTTTCAAATTTGATATTTTCATTAATTAAAACCACTTCATTAATTATTTTCAAATTATTTTCAAATTTGATATATTAAATTATTTTTAATTTAAATTATTTTCAAATTTGATATATTCATTAATTAAAACCACTTCATTTATTTAAATGGCATTTAATCTCATACCTTCTCATGCTTTGGCCGACCACATGCTATTTAGGTTGAATTTATTTTAAATTTTTACATCATGTGCTTTAATTTTCAAAAAATAAATTATTTTCTTAAGAAATTTTCGTTTGCCTTGGTCTAAATTCTCTTGGCTTAAACTCTATTTAAAGAGTGGATTTCATGACTTAATACCTCTTGAAAAAAATTAGCCTTGGCTGGCCTCCTCAAAAAAAATTTTTTGAGTCCTCACTTTAATTTCAATTACTTGAGTTCATCCTTTCCTTTGTGCTTACATCATCAATGACAATTCAGAAGGACATCCTCTTCACTTTATTCATCAAGCAAACTTCAAGTGTTGGATACTGATCATTCAAGTCATGAGCTTATATCTTCCTCCATTCTTTTAACTTGAGTAAGATTGTTTTAATGTGTTTTAATTATTTCATGATTTATGATTTGATGATTTATTTTTATTAAAAGGTTTTAATTTCAATAATGCTTCTCTATAGCTCTCTTTCATTTATATTTCAAGTGTTTTTAATACTTGATATCATCTTGGATTTGAGCTTTTGATTTGATATGTTTTATTCCTAAAGCTCTTAATATTTTTTCTTCTAAAAGTTCCTCTAATCTACACTTTTTATTTGTTGAAATGAACTTAAATGCTATTTTTTTCCAAATACATATATGAAGTTATCTCAAGTTTTTAAGTTTTCAAAACCATCATTTAAACTTGTGCAAGCATTTCATAAAGATTAACTTGTTTCACTCTTGTAACACTAAGATTAATCATTACATATTGTCAAAATATTTTTCAAAGAGAATGTTATTTCAAGTGCATTTCATATTATTACATATTTCAAGTGCATTTCATATTATTACATATTTCAATTGTATTTCTTATTATTACATATTTTAAAATAAAACGAACAAATATGTTGTGAGCTTTCTTAAATTTATCTTGTTGTTATTTAGTTGGGACTTGAGTGCCAAATCTTTTTAAATTTGGAGTTAGATACTTTATATTTTTTTCTTCTTTCATTGTCTTATACTTCATTGGGGTTACACTTGTCAATGTAGAAAAATATGGTGTTTGGTTGTGGTTGCTTGTGTAGGAAAGTACAGTAATGGGTTGTACTTGCATGAAAGAAAGTATGGTGTTGGGGTTGTACTTGCTTGATGTAGGAAAGTACGTGTTGGGGCTATACTTGCTTGGTGTAGGAAAGTATGGGAAATTGATTATAATCTCAATATATTTAGTGAATTCCTTGTCAAGGTGATTAGGCATGGATGTATGTTAGTTTTTAGGTTTGGTCGAACCACATTAAAATCCTTATGCCTTTTATCTCCATACTTTTAAGCATTTGATTTGGTTGTTGCTTTGCTCTTTCATTATAAATAACCTTATATATTTTCTAGCTAACTTTTTTTCAAAATTTTAAAAACTAAGTTTTTATTTTTAAAAAACCCAATTCACCTCGTAATAATATGTTCACCATTCGAGATAGTATATCATTTATTCATGTCATACTCAATCATTTCAATAATTCCTCTTAAGATCCGCTTGGTGTCCCTCATCACAAATTTTAATTACCACAAGCATATAATGTCCACTCCTCTTTAATATACAGAAGAGAGGGTACAAATTAAGAAGGTTGTTAGAAGGCAAGTTGCTGCAATTGTTGAGGAGAAGAACGCTTGCATGATGGTGATGCAACTAGAGATGGTTGAGTTATGTAGGCACGAGAGCAAAAGGAAAGGTAAGTAGTGGTAGAAGGGAAAAAGAAAATGAGGATGACGATGATGAGAAGATTGGAGATGAAGAGTGAGTATTTCTCACATTTTTTATGAATTATCTCTAAGATTGAGTACGTGTTTTATGGATGATTGAGTATCAAGTTGAAAACAATGTTTTATGATTATTTCTTGGTGCAATTGAGTTTTTTTTAATCGACATGTTCTTTCAATATTATGTTTTGCTTTATTCTGAGCAATGGGATTATTTTTTGGTGATTAATTCTATATAACTAAATTTGCATGGATTATAAATAGTTAGTTGTTAAGCAAATTCATTTAAGAAAACTTGTTGCAAGTTTCTGGCCAAAATATCTAATAAATCGTTGGCAGAGAAATTTTTCAGTGATCTAAACTAGCAAAATTTTGTCCTAATGACCAATAAAAAAAGTCTAATAGATTTTCAACAAAAATTTCTAAAGGGAAAATCCACCAAAATATCTAAAAAAAATTTCGAATAGGTAATTTCATCTAAAATTTCTTTCTAGCCACCATAAAGTAGGTTGATCAAAACTAACACCTTGGCATCAATATTCAATCAAAAATTAATTTTGGATGACTTTTCGATGAAAATGATTTTTGGCATGCGTTTTGATGGTGAAAAATTTTCCATTAGAATCTATCATAAAGTTATTTTCACTGGATTTTTAGAAATTTTTTGGGAATGGCCACTAGAAATGAATTTTATTATTATTATTATTTTTTTTTTGAAGTGAACGAGCAAGGGTGAATAAAACCAACAAAGTAAGTTACAACATAAATAGCTATCATTTTTTTTCCTTTTTGCCTAACCTTGCTAACTTGTAAATAACTGAGTAAATTTCTAAATAAATTAAGAGAATTATAAGGAATAAAGTATATCTAGAAGGGTTTATTTGTGATGCACACTTCTTATAGAAGACTACACAATTTTGTTCATAATACTTCAACCTAAACATTGAATGTGCTCACAAAAGAGTAGCTCACAACAAAAGTATTAATTGAGGGGACATAGTTTAGTCCTCATAATTAATTTTCTAAGTAAATAATAAAGCTTTAGAAAAGTGCATATCAAAATAATTATCTAATAAAGAGTTGACTATAGTAACATCATATGATATACTTAATTGTGATGTTTAACCCTTTCTAGAGTAAATCTTTGTACTCTGAATAGCACCTGCAAGACATTATGAGATTTTAAAATCTTTAAATTATCTAATATGTATTTGTAGATTACTTATAATCATGCTCAAAATATCTAATAATGACATAGTTGATGAGAAGATTGAAGTGGAATTTTTTAACTTAGTTTATGTCATACATAAAATCAATCTTGCAAAATATTAGGTTAATTAAGAGATGATATTATAAGTTGAGTAATATAATAATTCATTATCATGTTTATGATCCACTAAATGTAAATAACAATTAGGAATTAAATGATCTAGTAATGATGATATCGAATGATGTAGCATGTATTTGTAGTTAATGGATTCAAATTTTATAACAATTCATGAGCTTAGAAGACGAACATAAATAATAATGAAATATATGTTAAAGATAATACTTCTTTTGGGAGAAGCCAATTAGAGAGATTTAAGAGTAAATATCAAAGGTAGCGAAGAAGACTTTCTTATCTCTATATTTGGAGTTTTTCTCGTCTTCTCCTTATTTCTTTTATTGTTCCAATGTTCATTTACAAGTTTTCCATATATATTTTTTATTTCTTTACGAATTAGACTCCCCTTTAAGATTCAAAGTACCTTAACAAATATTTCTTTTATTGATTTTATTATTGGGATATAGGTATGTTGTGAAAGGAAAATAAGAACTTAAGAACTTTAGGAATTTAACAAAAAGGTAATTGCAATCTTAATTTGGGAGTAGATTTTAATTTTTCCTCAGTACCCTAATTTTACCATCCAAATAATGTCTAATCAACCTAAATTTGATAATTGAGTGCAATTATCATAGGATCATATTTTACTCACACTTTATTACTTAGGGTAATTGTGTGATCTTACATTTATGGACTATCATAATCACATTATAAATATTTCCAAGAAGATACCATTGCTTAGTTACATTTTAAGCTACAGATCTAGCGATTTTGAGAGAGACAGAGTTTATTGATGCTTTATTTAAAACAACCCCTCTAGATATCTTAAATCAAATAAAATTTATTTAACTTTTCACCATACAGTCATCTTTAATAATGAGATGTCTAGTAAAGAAACATGTTAGGCATAAGTAAGAGAAAACAAAAGCATGAAGAACATATCATATTAAAAAAATTATGAAAATGATAATATTTACCACAGTATAAGTTCTATCCAATCGTCAATTCAATAATGTAGGTGATTATTAATTAAGTTACTTGATGGCTTTAGAATAAAATTCCTCATACTTTTAATTAAGTTTTGAATTATGTTTATAACAATTTGATCATTTTCAAAAGATATTCGTCTAAAAGAGCCATAAATATTAGTGTGCGTAATATCAAGTAACGTTATAGATCTTGATCTTGACTTTTATAAATAACTTTTCTATGATGGCTTCTCAAGTAAACCTCTTCAAAATAATTGGTAGCTTTGCTTTTGCAAGATAAGCCTCTCAACATCTCTTCCTATGATTAAATTTTAAGGCTATTGAAGTTAAGGTGTTCTTATGATAGATGGAATAGCCATGATTAATCCTTATAAGAAACCTTAAATGCTTTTAACATCACATAAAATATTTTT
Organism: Cymbidium sinense; assembly: GCA_021442155.1. NCBI lineage: Eukaryota > Viridiplantae > Streptophyta > Magnoliopsida > Asparagales > Orchidaceae > Cymbidium > Cymbidium sinense. The sequence goes on from CM038224.1 coordinate 29,172,321, forward strand.
AAAAAATATGATACTTTTTAAATAGGCACCTCATTAATCAATTTTTTTCTATTATATCATAATAATGATTGTTTTACTTTAAGTTAATATCATATTCTTTCTCTGATAATTAGCCCAAACTCAAAATATTACTCTTCATATTTGATATGAAGTAAATATTTGAGATGAATTAATGGACTTTATTCCTTAAGCATATGAGAATTATACTTTACCACCCATAAAAAATGCTAAAAAAATATGATTCATGTATATATAATAATGACTATTTGTATGAAAAAATAAGCATTAATAAACTTTTTTTTTATGATTTTGGATCCTTCATTATTTTGGTCTTGTGTTAATTGATAAATCCATGCTTTTTGTATTGTTCAAAACCAGCAAACTCAACAAGACATATAATATAAGGCGACTCTTAATTTGGGTGAGAGCATGCATGCATAATAATCATATAATTCACATCATCAACATTCAGAACACCCACATTATTTAAAAACATTGATTCATACAACATAGATATAACATAAGCATGGAAACTAAAATGCTATTCATATGGAAGATGCCTCTTAAAGCACAGAAGTGTCCATCTTTGACATGCCAATAAAGATAAGGTGGCCTTGAGGTAGAAAATGACAAATTGGTTTAGTTCATGGCTTCACATTCAATATTTGGAAACCTACATAATTTGGATTCCATTCTGAGGTGTTTGTGTGGCACATCGCTATAGCATCCACCATCATTCCATCTTCCCTGAACAATTGCGCTTTATATGTTTCAATGTTCATTGTTGTGTGACAATAATATAATGCTTTTGGGTATGGTTCTGGATGACAAGAGACTAGTTCTTCCGCTTCCTATATATTTACATATTACATATATATATATATATATATATATATATATATATATATATATATATATATATATATATATATATATATATATATATATATATATATATATATATATATATATATATATATATATATATATATATATATATATATATATATATATATATATATATATATATATATTATATTTCAAATTAAAAATATATTTATAATTTGATTAACTTCATGTTTAATTTAGAAGACATTTAACACTCACCATGTGCCTCCCTCCTTTGGGTCCCACCACATATTTTTGCCTCGATGACACCTCATCACTATCACCTATCATAGCAGTCTCAACAGCTTGCACATCTTCGCTGCCTAGTTCAGCCTCAATGAACTCCACCTTGTCTTCCATGGACATAACACAATGGTTTTCCTGACCATCGAGGGGTAGCTCCTCACACTCTGCCAAAGTTTGTTGCATGGCTACAGCCTCTGCTGATCCAAGATGGATGCCAAAGTAGCTAAGGATTTCATGGAGCTTTGAGGAAGTGAAAGGTGTAGCCTTGGCCTTCTCGATAGAGGGGAAGGGCGTGGTTGAGGTGATTTTGGTGTGGTCTAGAGTCATAATTGTGCTTGGGTTTAAGCTATCTTTTAGAAGAATAGTGGACTATTTAGGTCATTGTGGATTTGTTCCTCAGTGGCTGCACATTTGTAACTAATGAATGCAGTTGGTGCCCTTTTCAATTCGAAAGAGTGCATCATCTTTTCTGTTGTCAAAAGAACAAAGTTTTTTTTAATATTTTTTAGAAGAAGAATGCAAAATTATAATTTTTAAGTTGATGAAACTAGTTCCAATTAGTATGAATTTACATAAATAACAATCATGTGAGAGTTTTGAAATCAAAGCAGTGTTCCATAGTATTTTTAATACATTATATTAATGCCAAGACATCAACATTATCAACATCATAATAAAAAAAAATACAAGTATACATTTTTCCTATGACATTTCTCATGTTATTTTCTATATGACATTTATACTATTTGTACCGAGTTATTTTATGCATTTTGACATTTGTATTATGAGTCATTGATGTGTCGTTAGATTTTAGTGCTAGTTTTGTGTTGTATCTTGTTTTACATGTAGGTACTTGAGTTAGGCTAACCCATTTCCTTGACCTTATTTTTGTTATAAACGATCACCTTTTTTAATGATCTTGGGAGGCCATGTGGAACTAATTATTGATTTAATGATAAAAAAATTGTTTAATATTAGTTAACTATTTGCAAAATAATTTTTTAATTAATTATTTTATGGTAATCATTTAAATGAAATGTGTTTCACCAAACTTACCTGAAGGCTGTTCACTTGAAGGGTAACCTTAAATGTTTGTCTTATGGCTTATGTGAAAATCAAATGTTCTTAGATAGCTTAATGAAAGTAAATCTTATTGTAAATTAGTTGCGTAAAATTATAAAAAGAAATCTCATGAATTATAAAAACATACTTAAAAACAAATTAAAATGTAATTTTATAGTTATGTATATTGCAAATTTATTTATATTTAATTTTATCTAATTTAGTGGGGTGTGTATATATTATAATTAGTTATTATATACTGAAAATTGATTTCCTCATATATAATAATTTATTCATAATAATATCATCAAATTAATATTACATCCTATCATTTTTAATACTACTAATTAATAATAGTTTGCTTTTACTTCAAGAATTTTAAATAGGTTTAATTTTTTCATAATATTTTAAAATTTATTTATGACTAAAGGTTTTTTCCTGAAGTTAACCAATATTTTACTTAAAATCATATATTTTTATTTTGAGCAGTCGTTTTAATTTAAGCTCTATAACATCACAATAAATTATTCAGAGTGTACTTCCAAGGGCATGTATAAACACTGACCTTGCGAGTAAGTTATATATTACAAGCCTTATAGGAGAGAGAGAAAGAGAGGACCTTGGGGTAGGCGCTGGAGGATGCTGGTAGGGATGGGAGTTTGGGGAAGGATACTATGCCAGTAAGTTAGAGCAGACATTGCTTCGTGTTTCCTTGCATGAGCACTTGTAAGCTGCGACAATTTTTTTTTTTTTAAAAAAAAAAACTGGCAATTACTCGAAAGATTTTTTTTTTAACTTGAATAAATTTTGGCAAAAAATATTTAGGACGTCAAATAATCCATCCATTCACATGTCTATGAATCTTGAAACTTTTACATATAGATAGATATATATAAATATATTTATAGATGACTAGCTAATTACAGTGAGGATGAAGATAGCAGAAAGCAGAAAATCCATGGGAGAATCCACTGTGATGAATGATTAAAATTGAAAGATTTTTGTGTGAGTTAAGGATTGTTTCGTGGGCTCCTTATATAGTAGCCAATGGTTGAACAATTCAACAAAGATAATATTAGTATATTTTTTCAGATTAAATTTTCTTAATACCGAGTGATTATTATTTTTATTTGTACAAGATAATTTCAATGATTTTGTAAAGTCAAATTTTACTTAATATTTTATAAAATTTCATAATAATTATGATTATTATTATTATTATGCAAAATATAAATAATAATTAAGAGGTTAATATTGATTTTGATCGTGTATAACAGTGGATAGATAGATTTCCTGCAGACTGCTGAATAAAGGATATTTAAATTATTGATCACTTGATATATATATATATATATTTTTTGGCGGAACCCCATATAGGGGAATTTTAATGCTCAAAAGAAAAGGGGTTACAAGATCCTTAAAACATAGGTTAAACTCTGAGTCTACCGCTCAAAGAGCTACAATCAGCCTAAAAGTAAAATATCTAAATACAAAACTCACACAAAGAAAAGCAAATACAATAGCCCAAAAAAAGAAAACAACCTAGGCACCAACCATATGACCGCCAACATCAGTAGAGGGGAGTTGATGAGATTTTCCATCCAAGAGAAAATGCCTACTGGAACCTGCATTAAGAGAAAAGAAACCTGTAAACAGACTTGGATGCTAGTTAGAACCCATAAAATTGGAGTTAATTATAATGGGAAAACATAAGATTGAGAGAAAGGGGTGAAGCAAACAATCCTCACTAGTCTGGAGCAACCACATACATATGCATCCCGCAAGGGGTAACCACACATATGCTACTATCATCCAAATAAGGGGAGTACTTCGCCACCTGTCAGGGAAACAAACCTGAGACAACTATTTATCCAAAGGAAAATCATGTAGCTCAACAACATGATATGAGCAGTAAACAGAAAAATATTAAATGCCACTAAATGGAACCAAAAACACCTTTTTTTATCCGAACCACCAATTATATTAAGATTTAAGAGGTCATGGCATAACAACTTAAGGAAGAAGGAAGGTGAGATGACACCAATTAACAGGCAGCCGCCATATACCAAGCCAAAGAAAGGAAAATAGTACTCCGCGATTGAAATACAAAATGTGAATCCACCCTCAACCCATTTTATATAGAAACATCATTTTTCCAAAAAATAATCCACACAGCAAGCAGCCTCAAAATCTCAATCCACAAGAAACCATATACAGCACCACAAAGACATATAAATCAAACTCTATCAATAAAACATCCCACCGATCCACCCAAGATCCTTATTAATTGAAACTGAAACAGCCGAATTAAATGAAAAAGAAAGACAATAGAGCAATTTGCATCCAGCCGAAATTCCAGAGCCAAGGAGCCAACCCAATTCCACAAAGAATCCCGCAACAACCACAGCATCACAGAATAACACATTGAATAGAAAACGTCCACCATAATCCAAACCGAAAGGAGGGAGCTAACAGTCCCAGGAAAACACAGCCGAAACCACCCTAGCAGCAAAACCATTAAAGGATTTCCCGTAGACATGGGAAACAAAATACCATGATGTCCAAATCTAATACAACAAACATTGTAGCAGTTAATCCTATCTCCAAATTCATCCTTAAGAATCAAATATAATAGATGCATAGGTCAGTTTAGTAAAAACAGAGAACACATAGAATGATAAAAAATTCCATCCAAAACCATCTGTAATTTTTTCCTAACAACATTCCTGATAAATGCCCCAAGAAATCAAGAAAAACTAAAATAAAATCAGTACCAGCTCTAAAAAGGAGATGGAAGACCTCCTCCAGGCAGAAGATATAGCAAAATACAGAAATAACAACAATAATAGCTTACAAATTCTTAACATAGGGTAAACCACTTTTATCTAAATTAACCAATCCCCTTAATAAATGGGGGAAATTATCACAAAAAAATATATTTACCATAGAGGACTTTGCACCCAAATTAGCAAGAAAATCTGCACAAGAATTTCCTTCTCGATAAATATGAGAAATATGATAATCAAGAGAAGCAAGAAGCCTTCTTGTGTGGTTGAGAGTATAGTAGACTTCGGCATTACCATGAGCTCCGGATTTTAATAAGTTCAGAAGCAAGAGAGTCAATTTCAAACCAGATTTTTTTAAAGCCTTTCTGAATGCATAGTAATATCCCATAATGTAGGCCACAAAGTTCAGCAAAAAGAACAAAATAGGGTCTTAAAGGGATAGCAAAAGCAGCAATCATCGTACCTCTAAAGTCCCTTAAAATACCCCCACAACCATACATCCCATTAGCAATAGACCCATCAGTATTAACCTTAATAATATGATTTTGAGGTTTAATCCAATATATAGTCTTATAGATATATTCAATCTCATTTGACAGGAGAGAAATCTTAAAGTAATGATGCTGCTTAACATCTTTGAAACTCATGATGAAGAAGTTTAGCTTTATAAAGGGCGGTAATTTTACCTTGGGTTTTAGCAATGATGCGGTGAAAATTCATGGGAATATCATTGTGTTTAGCATCATTTTTCTCCAACCGATATACCTAATAGAGTAATAGAATACATTAGACATGACCTTTCAAGGCATAGGATAGGAAATTATTTACATGATAGAAATAGATCCATCAAATAGCAAAGTATTAGACAGACTATCATACCAATGCTAAACTTTAGCCGCAATGGGGCCATTAACAAATACATGGTCTAGAGTTTCTATGTGAAAGCAACATTGACACTTAGAAGGAAGATGAAAGTTTTTTTAAGAGAATGGCATCCATAGGAATGTATTGTTTAAGAATACCACGAAGAATCGAAAAGGAAGCTGGAATAGAATTACTCCAGATTTTGGCGAAGATTAGAGATTCTTTATTTTTGAATTTAATAGCTTGACACACATCCTTAAAAACAAAATCACCAGAGGATGAATTGCTAAATAGAATTTGATCCATTTTACTAGTTGTAAGATTAATATTCAGGATTTTGCTAATGATAAAATTTGGGACATAGAAACCTAACAGAGCTATATTGCAAGAATTATGAGTAATGAGTTGGTCAATTTTGAGCCTCTCATAGAATGGGTGTTGAGTATAGAGTCAATAGAATCCGAACCCAACAAATTATCTTGCCAAAAAAAATGAACCGGAATTCACACCCCAGGAGATAAGCTCTTCAGCAGCCCACTTAATGTTACAGAGTCTTCTCCATATAGGGGAATCTCCCGTTTTGAAACTACAAATAATGGGGTGATTACCCTTACAGTATTTAGCAAGGATAAAATTAGACCAGAAGTTGTGATTACTTCTAAGGTTCCACCACATTTTATAGGAAAAATATTTAATGGAGTCTTGTAAGGTTTTGCAACCTAATCCACCTTCATTCAAAGGGCCACAGTTGTACCAACGCCCAATGAGTTTTTTTGGATGATGAAGTAGAACCGCAGAAGAATTTATAGAACATCCGATTAATCTTATTAATGATAGAATTGGTAGGGACAATAGTGGAAAGAAGATAGAGGGGTAAGGAGTAGAGAATACTTTTAATCGACCTGCCTAGCTCCAAAAAAGAAGATGGAACTCCCAAGAGAAAATTTTCTTATAGATTTTTTGAATCACCTCATCAAAAAGGAAAGATCTCTTAGCGACTATAAAGGAGTACCTGTATTTAATAGGGAGAGTATATTGGGCAAAGCCCATGATACTCTTAATAGTATTAATCCTAGGAATAGGAATCGATTTATTAGCAATGAAGCCACTTTTGTCAGGATTAATTTTTAAGCCACTCTCCCTACCAAAATGAATAAAAAACTTATACAATTTCTTAATGTAATGGGTAGACCCATTGTAGAAAATAATGAAATCATCTGCAAAGCAGAGGTGAGAGATAGGAAAACCACCCATAGTCTTGTAGTACATGTTAGGCATTTTGATAAACATAAGTTCAACGTTTTGAGAAAGCTATTACACTGCGATAATGAAAAGGGCCGGAGAAAGGGGGTCCCCCTGCCTAATACCATGGATGAAGAAAAGAAGCTATGAACCTTACCATTAATAAGTAAAGAAAAGCCAGAGTTTTCAATACCATTCTTGATTAATGTAATGAAAGAGTTGGAAAATCCAAATAAAGATAAAATTTTGTAGAGGAAAGTCCAACCAATATTATCGTAAGCTATAGATATGTCCAACTTAAAAATAAGATTCCCACATCGAACTTTGGTGTTTAAATCATGGATAATTTCTTGAGCCAATAATACATTATCAGAGATAGATTGACCTTTGACAAAGCTAGTTTGATTAGGGTAAATGATTATAGAAAGTAAAATACCTAATCTTTTGGCTAGGATCTTCGATATGAGCTTATTAAAAAATGTACATAGACTTATAGGTCTAAAATGATTCCAAAGTTTGGGGTTTTAAATTTTAGGAATTAGAATAATGGAAGTACTGGAAAAGAATTTGGGGAGGATGTTCCCACTAAAAAATCTAGAACAGCTTTAACCACATCTTCTTTCATAATATTCCAACATTTTTGAAAGAAAAGTGGAGTGAATCTTCGTAATAAAGAATCAGATTCATACTTTGAAGGGTGGTTGTAATTTCAACTTCAAAGGGTAAGAATGTAAGCATTAGGTTATCTTCTTCGGTGATGATTTTGGGGATAGCCTTAGGAAAAGCTAATTCCTCATAGTTCACGTTATTATTAAACATGTGGAGGAAAAGAATCAGAAGTTCCTTTTCATCAGAAATCCTACTATTATCAGTATTTTTGATTTTCTTAATGTGATTTAAGGCCTTTTTCTTTTTAAACAAAGCATGAAAATATTTGTTGTTCCTATCACCCTCCGATAAATTTTTAGCAGAAGCCTTTTGCTTCTAGTAAGTTTCCTCCATGTCTTGATAACTTATTAATCAATCTTTAGCTTGATTTAGTAAAATAGTTTTAGAGGTATCCAAGATATGACCTCTTGTTCTAATTCTTTTATGTTAGTGAAAAGATTTTTGAAGCAATGTTTATTCCACCATTTGAGGAATTGTTTACGCCTTTTTAATTTCATCCATAATCTCTTCATCCACAAAACAGAATCTTCAGGATAAATAGGCTCTCCCCAATTAGTGGCAGCCACCTCTGCAAATCTAGTATCCAGAAGCCACATATTTTGAAATCAGAAAGGAATACAAGAAGAGAGGGACTCCATATTAACCTTAACATAAATAAGCAAAGGGGACTGATCGAATAGGGTTCTACTAAGGTGATCAACTGAGGCATCCGGGAAAGTGTTGATCCATAACTCATTAAACAAAATACTATCAAGTCTTTTCCACATTCTGTGATTATTCCAAGTGAATTGGGAGCTAATGAAGCCCAGATCAGTCAAGTGGCAATCAAGGGTCATATTATTAAATTCCTCCATAGATAAATGGTTAGGAGGATTTCCACCACTTCTTTCCGCTAAGGAAGAAATAATGTTAAAATCTTCACCCACAAACCAGGGAGCATTAACCGAGGTCGAGAAATTAACCAGATCTTTCCAAAGGTTTCTTCTACCATACCTATTACAGGAGGCATAGACAAAAGATCCATAGCAAGACCAATTACCGAAAGAGATTTTAGCATTCACGACCTGATGAAGGTCCTGAATAATATGGAATGCAAAAAGATTTTTTCAAAAGATCCAGATTTTATTACTCAAGTTCGCAAAAAAACTACTAAATCTAATCATTCTAGCAATAGATTGAATGCTGGAAGGAAGAATAAAGGGTTCCAAAATTTTCATAAAAGAAATATTATGGATGCGAACTAAATTGCTAAGTCTATTACGAACAGAGAGGAAGCCTATCCCTCTTGCATTCTAGATCAAGAAAGATACCATTACTTGGGATGAGATGAGCCAGATCTAGTAACTCTGGAAAAGTTAGGGAATCTAGATTTATAAGATTTGTTTCTCTTTTTAGAAACAATGTGAAAATCATCTTCCAAACCAACAGCCTCCCCATCAGATAGTGAAAATCCCATTAATTGTTTGTTGCCAGTAGAAGCCTGGAGGTTTAAGGTCACTTCTCCTTCTTCCAACTCATTGTTAATAACCTAATGCAGCTTAGGTTTTAGATTTGATCTGAGTTAGAAGAAGAATTAGAAGATGGGTTAGAACTATGCAGAACACAAACCCCTAGATCAAGGGTGGAAGTTATCTCTAAATACCGCACACCTCATCCAACCCAACCTTATCATTCATATGATCTTTAGCTACCGGAGATGAAAGAGCAAGAATACAAGCAGTAAGGGACTCGAACAAGAGGAGATCCTGAGTTGTTGTTCAAAGCATTAATATCTACATTTTGGTTTTGTAAGTAGTTTCCAACATGAGGAATTTGATCCTTAAAAAGAGTGGTTCCTACTAGGGGTTGCTCAACCGTATCCATCTTGGGTTCAAGGTTGTGAATACGAGTTTGGGGCTCACTTTTTTCAGGTAATGGGACAGTTATATTAGTAGCCATATCCTGTGAAGTTTCATTCAAAGTGGCCTTAATGGTTGGAGCTTTTGGAGACCATTGGAATCTTCTTTAAATGTGGATGAGCTACAAAACAATCAACAAATCCATGTCCATGAATTTTACAATGTGAGCAAAATATTGGAAAGTTCTCAAACTCTACTTTTTGTAAATATCCATATTTTTCTAATCCAATCCAAATTTCCTTAGTATAATTTTTTAGTGATATCCAATTCCACTAGGACACGAGCAACAGAAGGTCTAGAGCTAGAAGCGGTTGCTTGGTCCAATTGGAGAGGTCGACCGAACAGGCTAGCCACCGCATAAAGAAATTCAGGATTAAAGAAGTGCACCTTAGACAACCAAACTGGAACAATAGGAGATTCCTCCTTAATGTCGAAAAAGGGGTCCATTTCAATAACCGCATTTGGCAATTAAAAACAAAATATGAACATCCTGCAAAAACATGAGTAATCGTTAGTTAATTGAACCAAAACATGCCTGGGATCAATCAATCAAAAAAAACTCGCCGCTTTAACCAATGAAAAAAACTTTGGATATTCTCCATAGACGGACGACGAAGGGCAAATTTACCAACCAAAGCAAATTCATATGGTTTAGCCAATTTTTCCACCACAAAATCAGAACACATAATAGCGGGTACACCCCAAAATGTAGTAGAAACAATGTCAAATGACTCATCTAATTTATTCACTTTACCCGCAAGCACTTTCCTAAAGGATTTAGTAACCATGGTAGGATTAGCACGACCCAAGAGCCCTTCTACCCGCACGGGAGCCAGTTGAATCCATGATCAAGAGTAATGCATAACAGCGCAAGCTACAATGGCCTCAGGTTCGATATCAGAATCGACCAGAACACCGCAAAAATCCAAAAAGAAAATGAAAAGAAAACACCGAGGAGGGATGGCTACCATGGCAGGGAGGAAAAAGAGAAAGCCCCTAGCACGAGATCGAGGGCAACCGGCCACACACAATAGAAACGAAGAGGAGCCAAGAGGGACTACGCTAGCATGCAAGAAGAGCGGTGTGATCCAAATGTAAGAAAATATATAAATATATATATATATATATATATATATATATATATATATATATAGATAGATAGATAGATAGATAATGTAAATAATACAGTGCCCCTTTCTTTTTTTTTGGTCCGAGTCTCTTCTGTATTCTCTATTGCATGCTGCTTTTTTTGGAAAAATTTTGAGGGCCAAAGCCCAATTGTATTCCAAAATGTGTTTACAGAAGGACAAACATTAATCCATTAGAGGACTGAAAAAAACAAAGAAAAAGCTAAGTTTAAAGGCAGACCATGAAACATAATCTGGTCACGAGCAGAAACGGGAATTCTGGAAAAAAAGAAAAGACATATGAAACATATGGACTTAGAGACACAAAACTCATCAAAGATGATAAAAAAACAAGCACGACAATTGCAGCGCCTAGCAAGGACACAGGGAAGAGAAGTATCCGCTCACGGTTATCAAAACCGCCATCTAATAGATCCCCGAAGAATCAATCCATCAACAGAATTTGTTTCCATAGCAAGAAAGGGGACCATGGTTGCAGAATGATCTTCCAGGTGAGGGAGACTGAATGAGTAGCATAATTCGAATAGGTTGTGCTTGGATAACCTCATCATCGTCCATAGCAAAAAGATAGAGGAAAAGTCAGATTGCCCGGCCCAATAGATAAATTCGAGAAGCGTAAATTCAAGAGACAAGATTAGTAGAATCATCCGGATAAATATACAAACCCCTGTGAGGGAAAACAACACAATAAACCGAAAGATTTAGAAATTCATCCTCGAGCATCTAGGAAGGGAAGTTATGGAGGTTTGTAATTTCTCCATTTTAGAAGCATTTCACATAACTTGGCCAAGTTGTCTTAATTTTCCAACTTAGCATTTTGTAAACCGTTCTAACCAGAGTTAACAAGATAGAAAAGATTGGGAAATGGAAGAGTATACACGATTATTCCTTTCTCTCAAAGTGTAAAACAAGTACTAATAATCGAAGTGTAACCGATGCAAAGAATTTATGTTCACCTCATCTATGAAATTAAGAATATATGACATGTGATTCAAAAAAATAAATGAGTGATTCAAAAAAAACAACACCAATTTGATAGCCAATTCTTTTATTTGCTAACTTATCAAGATTTAAGACCTTTCTTGAATGCCATCCAACAATAGAGGGCAAAATTAATGGCATGGACTTTAAACCATATTCCTTTAGTCGAGTCCAACATTGGGTGGGATTCAAATATTGCCTCTCTGAATTCTAAAGAGGAAGGCGATTTAGAGTTTAACCATTGCATGCCGCGTTGTGGGATCTTTTTCAGATCAATGGAATATATTAACCCACATAGGGCTGAAAATAGGCGCTAAGGATATGATAAATAGAATTTTATAATAGTGACTCCTGATCCGAGAAACAGAAAATTATAATATATAAAATTGAAACAATGAAGAAAAAAAAAGTAAATAGTTGAAAAAAATATATTTTGTCGTGGATTAATATTTTTTTTTGAAGGACAAAATAAGGGCATTTTCGGGAAAATTTTCATAAAGTTGTTATAATAGAATAAATAATTATTGATTTTGTCATTCCTTCAGATTTTGTTTGGACAAAGGAAAGAAAATATTACAAAAGGTTTGCAAGTCATTCTAATTTAATAGTTGATAACTTAGGCTTTTAATAAAAAATCTTGAGGTTAAAATTATGAATTTGTGATGAAATATATCAAAAATTTTCCGAAAAGTTGTCTTTTTTTTTTAAGGAAATTGAGTCCTAATGATAACTAAATTAGCAAGTAATAGTTAATATGTACTTTGAATACTCACAACAAACTTTTCCAAAGGAAAAACATTAATTTCTATGTTATTGTTTCAGGTTTTTGTTTACACCTAACAAATCATTGGTGGATATGTGCACTTTCATAATGAGAAAGAGGAGTAAAAATATTAGTAAGTTATTACTTAAATTGAATAAAAAACTAATTTTGTAATCCCCTTTATTTAATTTGGCATTGTTTGAGATTTTTTATGTTTTATTTTTATTTATAAATCTATTTTTTTAAAATTCTTGCTTGAAATTAAACATATTCGGCATTTTGAAAACATATTTTTTATTTATTTATGTGATTGTGGGGAAGATCGTCAACAAGAAGCAATTGTGGTAGTTGAAGGGATAGTAATATTGTCGTGGCAGCTAGCTACAACAATGATGGTGAACAACAATGTTCATTGATGGAGTTATGATTGTGGCCACTAATAATATTTGACTACTAATAGTGACAACTTTAGATAGTGGTGATAGCCAAATGAAGATGATGGTAGCAAGTTATTTTTAATAATATTCAAAATATCCAAATTTATATTACTTATAAAAACAAAATAAATAAAATAGGTTAAAAATTTAATTGAATGATCATATTTTCTTTTAACAAAAAAAGTTATCCTAAATTTTCTAGTATAGTTTTTTTTTGTCCATATTTAAAATTTAAAACCTACTTTTGTAACTTTATGCAAATCTATATACTCAAAATTTCGTAATGAATGAATCATCTTATTATTCGAGCCTTCCACATTATATCAGAGTTATGATTGAATGCCACCTCATCCTCTCCAATATTTATTCTCTCGGTCCTCTCACCCTAGTGCATAGAACTTCTATTTTGCATAGTTCTTAAGGACTTAGAATCCACAATTTTTTTTAGCAAACTAAAATTTCATTACTTTGAAAGGTAGTACAAAAGTATAAAACTACATTAAGGACTTAGTTATCTTTTAATTAATGTGAAGAGGTAGTATCCCAATCTGATTTCTCTTAAGATGAGTCCATCATACTTCTAGTTTGCATACTATCCTCTTCACACACATATGATCAATCCCATTTATAATAACCCATGAATTGCATGATACACGTTACTCGCACTTTCCTTATGATCTCTATACTTGCTTCTATCCAAACCATATAGTGCCAATTGCCTACATATGCTTCTTCATATGACCTTAGCTAGCATGCATTTTTCCACTCACACTAATTGCACTTTAAGTTTATACTTGTAGCTTCCTATTGTTTCTTTATGAGCTTCCCAACTATTGAAATCATTTTTGAACCTTGACCTTGGTTAGTTCTTTCTACCTTAGCCAATCCTAGACCAAATCATCCTAAAGTTCTAAGGCATAAGCCCTCAAATCTTCTCTTAAATTGTTCAATCAACATATTCTTAAATCCAGTAAGGCACACTTGATGATGGATTCTTGACACACTTATCTATGGCTTCTTTAAACTCTAAATGTATTTCTCTTTGATTGTGTGCACTCTACAATTGTGTCCATTAGCTAATATTTTTATGCTTTTTAAGTCCTTAGAGGAAGAAGTCGCAATGTAAATATTTTTTATATTGTGTGTATTTTATGAGATGTGCTCAAGAAAATGATGCTAACTTTTATTAACTCACCCATTGAGTCATTTTGCTAGTAAATTTTTGAAAATTAGTCATGCATCGATTATTTATATTTGTCATTTATATTTGTCAAGTGCGTGTAGTTGTAATGATTTTAGTAAAGTATATGCACATGTTAGAAATTGATTCATTTGGTTGGATACAAAAAAAATTTTATAGTCATCTATTAATGTAAGATTACTAAATCAAATTTCTTATATGTGAGGAAAAGTCTATCCCATATTACTTTTATTGGTCATATATGTTGATACATTCAGGTAATCATCATATTTAAAATACAGAAAATAATTCAAAATTTAGAGTTCAATTGTCCTAACTCGTACACTTCTTATGTCCATTCATTAAAAGTGATGTCTGAATATTTTTTATGCTGAATTTTTTTTTTTTGTAATTATATATCTTACTTGTATTAGATTTATCCCATAGTAAGTGAATTATGTGATGATTATCATTATAACTTTTTGATATCAAATAAACTGTCTTCAATAAGTAGAGATCAAGTAATATATTACTCTTCTGTGTTAATTTTATTTTCAAAGTCTTCTTTGTAGATATACTTAGTTGATGAAAACTTTAATCAAATAATCTATAATTCAATATTAATTGAAACTGATGGCACTCTCAAGAGTGAGGAAATAGAGAGTGAAATGGTGTGTTAAATAAATTTCTCAGCAATCTATAGATTATTTTGAAGCAAAAAGAAAATATTTAAATAATATATTATAAGCTAATTGAATACAATAATAATTATATTTATTATCTTTTCAAAATAATGTTCTCAAGATAAGCTACTTGATATAAAATGATTATTCTATCAAGTTCTCTTTTTTTTTCTGTTTTTTTTTGTAACATAAGTTTATTGAATCAAATAATTGATCGACATAATTTTTTCATGTGGCTTGAATAATATTCAAGATTAGTTTCTTAACTGATTTATGAAGAAAATAATACTGATGGCATTATATTCTCTATCTAAAGTCAAATTATTAAAAATAATAAAGTTATGCAAGTAAAGTTGTGATGTAAAAGGTAAAAAGTAATATAAACTAAATATATTATAGTTTTAAGTCAAAGACCTATGTCCACACCTCGACTTCAGTTGATTTAGAGGAAATGACCTATCACAAGATCCCAAATAAAAAGCTTAAACTTATGACTTTTATTTAGTTTATGTGATGTGATATTTTATGTTTATGTCCCAAGTGTTGTAATTTATAGTAGTGGATGTACTTGATCATATTTAAGTGTTATATCAGAGTTGTGATTGAAATTATTTAATTCATGTATTAATATGTACAATGTCGGTATAGTGCCTTGGCGTTATGGGGCCACAATGCATTATGAGGTATTTAGTATTTGGGGACAAAAGTTTGGTGCCTTGACACTGCATGTAGCATTAGCATTGTAGTGACTTGATGATACGAAATGACATGCTCTAACTTTTTCTTTTCAGTTTTTCAGTAGTTTTCTCCCAAGCGACGCATCTCTTGGAGTATTGTCCTTATTGAAACACTTATTCTGACCTAATGGAGATTTAAACTTATTTTAATGTGAAAAACTTTAATGTAGATCACTCTTTTATTGGAGCTTGGTGGCCATTGTCAGAGGATTTGATGATCCTTCTTAGCTCTACTTTCGAGTAGTACTTCTTTGCATCTCTTTCACTTGGTGAGGGAAGACCTTGATGCATTTCTTCTTTCTCCATCCCATCAAAGACCATTTTTGCGCTCCACCATCTTCTTACGAGACTTTCAATACCCTACCCTTTAGTCACCATTAGATAGGAAGACTCCTTTTCACAAGTAATGATAAAATACAACATATATTTTGATTCAAGAAAGTTTTAAATAGGTTTAATTTTTTCATAATATTTTAAAATTGATTTATAATTAACAATTTTTTACTGAAGCCAACCTATATTTTACTTAAAATCATACATTTTTATTTTGAGCGGTCGTTTTAATTTCTGCTCTATAACATCACAATAATTATTCAGAGTGTACTTGCAATGGCATGTTTAAGCAATGGCTGAACAATTCAACAAAGATAATATTCGTATTTTTTCAGATTAAATTTTCTTGATACCGAGTGATTATTATTTTATATGAACAAGATAATTTCAACGATTTTGTAAAGAAATGTTTTTTAATATAAAATAAAATTTTATAATAATCATGATTATTATTATAAAAAAATATAAATAAGTATTAAGGGTTGAATATTGTTTTTGATCGTATTATACAGTATAGGTGGAGGATTAAGGGGGTGAAAATTGTTTTTTCCAACAGTATGTTTTTGGAGTTGTCAAGTTATGTGGATTTCCTGCAGACTGCTGAATAAGTACAGGAAGGATCACTTGATATATATATATATATATATATAATAATTAATTTGCACAAATACAATACTTTTAGCAAGTAATATCATCACTGAATTAGATGATTATCATACGCGTATAGAAATCAACACTAAGAGAGCCTCAAATACAGTGCCCCTCTCTTTTTTGCATTCTCTATTGCATGTTGCATTGTAGTTGTGGAATCTTTTTTCAGATCAATGGAATATATTAACCCACATAGGGCTGAAAACAGGAGACTAAGGATATGATAAATAGGATTTGTATAACAGTGACTCATGATCCGAGGAACAGGAAATGATAAAATATAAAATTGAAGCAAAGAAGAAAGAGGAAGAAAATAGTTGAAAAAAATATCTATGTCGTGGATTAATATTTGTTAACAACAAATAGGGGCATTTACGGGAAAATTTTCATAAAGCTGTTAGAATAGAATAAATAATTATTGATTTTGTCATTACTTAAGATTTTTCTAGGACAAAGGCAAGAAAATTTTTCAAAAAGTTGGCAAGTCATCCTAACTTAATAGTTGATAACTTAGGCTTTCAATGAAACAATCTTGAGTTTAAAATTTTGTATATAATGCACGCATGAGTTTGTGATTAAATTAGTCAAATATCTCAAAAAAATTTCATAGAAGTAAAATAATAGAAAATTTTTCTTCTCCTTTTTTTTTAAAAGAAATTGAGTCCTAATGATAACTATATTAACAAAATTTAGAGTTCAATTGTCGTAACTCACACGCTTCTTATATTCATTCATTAAAAGAGATATCTAAATATTTTGTATGCTGAAATTTTTTGTAATTGTATATCTTATCATAGATTTATCCTATAATAAATGAATTATATGAAGATTATCATTCTAACTTTTAAAAGTCTAATAAAATATCTTCAAATAGAAGAGATTAAGTAATATATTACTTCTATGTTGATTTTGTTTTCAAAGTGTTCCTTGTAGATATACTTAGCTAATGAAAACTTTAATCAAAGAATCTATAGTTGATATTAATTGAAAGTGGTGGCACTAGCAAGAGTGAGGAAAGAGAGGTGGATGAAATGTGTTAAATAAAATATTCAGCAATCTATAGATTTCTTTTTTGAAACAAATAAAGAATATTTAAATAATATATTGCGAGCTAACTGAACATAATAATATTTTTTTTATCTTTTCAAAATAATGTTTTCAAGATATGCTAATTGAACTAAAATGATTATTCTATCAAGTTCTTAAAAATTTATATTTAATAACACAAGTTTACTAAATCAAATAGTTGTTTCACATAATTTTTCACATGACTTGAATAATATTCAAGATAAATTTCTTAAGTGATTTATGAAGAAAATAATATTTATTACATTAAATTTCTTCTAATATTAAAATTTGAAAGTCTTTAGAAATACTGATTGACTACTTTAATCTAGAGTATTCTTAGAAAATCTTCATTTCCTAAGATATAATTAACTATAGGGGTCTGCCCCTAAAGGGAATTGAAGAACCCTACTTAAAATAAACCATTATTTACTTCAATCATATGAAGTAAGAGAAAATTCTCTAGTATATGTATTCCTATTTGCCTTAGGAGCCCTTATTAGATGATTGAGTCTATCATAGGGTGATATGTGTTGATTATATACCTTGCATATCTCACAATTTGATTTGATGATAACAAATCTTTTGTAACATAAACTAATAATTTCTTTGCAGAATAAATTATACATATTAATCAGTATGAATGTTATTCTTAATTTAGATTTATACTAATGATATATATAATCTTGAAGCTCCTAATTATTTATTTCAAGTGTTTCAAGAAAATCACTAAACTCAAATTGCTTAAACAGATTGGGAAAGTCATATCAATTGAATTAGGATAGTTTAATAATTTCCATAGCACTTGAAAAATAAGACAAATTAAGGCTCAAAAAAATGAAAGTAATTGTTAAATCTTTTGATAACATTTACTTTATTTTTTTCTACATATTTGTTCATATTTAATTGCATTGATTCTTTTAATTTTCATGAAATTTTCTATTTTGGATAATTTGACTACTTGCACTTAGTTCAACATTATCCACTACATCTAAAGTTGCATGTAGTTAATTTATTTCTTTCGAAATAAATTTTGGTACTTATAAAAAATTCTAATCATTTAGTTTAGCATGAGAATTAATTTATTTACTTAATCATCCCAATTTTCTTTTTTCTCTCTTATATTATCTTTTTTCTCTATCATACCAATAATTTTATTTGAAACTCAATTTCCCTTAGGCATGGCCAAACTTTTTGTTGTTTTTGACATGATAAATTTTGTGTGAATTATTTTATTTAATGCCATGTCATTATTCTTTATATATTAATTTTTCAAATTTCAATTTTATTTTAAATTGAATATTTCCTTGAATCATTTCCAAATTTGGTTTAATCATTTTGAGAATGTTATGACTAGCCCCTAAAGCATTTTTATTTAATTTTTCATGAATTGATTTGATTTAATGTGAGTTAGTTTGAGTTAGTTTAAATTTAAATAAAATAGATTTAAATTTATAGAACTTTCCTAATTTATATATTTATTTTAGGAAATACCTTGGTTGACCCATATTTCCTTTATTTTAATTAATTTAATGTTGTTTAGAATTCAAAACCTTATCCATTAATTTAATCTCTCTTGACTGAATTTAAATTGATTTGTATTTTTTTGATTTTATTCCATACATGGAAAGTCTTGGCCGAATTTATCTTGGATTTATTTTATTTGCTAAATTTGAATATTGCATTTATATATTTCCAAAATCAATTTTCTCTCTATGCAATGATTATGGCCTGCACCCATGTGTTTAATTTAAGTAGTACTAATTTTATTTGACTTAATTATGCTTAGATTAAATTTAAATCCAAGGAGCCATCTATTATTGCCAATTTTCAAAAATTAAATCTTTTTTTTTTAAATTCTTTGGCCAACCCTTTCTTTATGTCATTTAATTAATTAATTTTTTATTTTAAAATTCAAATCTATTCCTTATAAATCTCCTTTGATTATTAATTAACTAATCAACATTTATTAAAAAAACAATTCATGGATGAAAAGCTTTGACTAACCCTTGCATTATGGCTATATTAAATTATTTTTAATTTAAATTATTTTCAAATTTGATATATTCATTAATTAAAACCACTTCATTTATTTAAATGGCATTTAATCTCATACCTTCTCATGCTTTGGCCGACCACATGCTATTTAGGTTGAATTTATTTTAAATTTTTACATCATGAGCTTTAATTTTCAAAAAATAAATTATTTTCTTAAGAAATTTTCTTTTGCCTTGGTCTAAATTCTCTTGGCTTAAACTCTATTTAAAGAGTGGATTTCATGACTTAATACCTCGTGAAAAAAATTAGCCTTGGCTGGCCTCCTGAAAAAAAAATTTTTGAGTCCTCACTTTAATTTCAATTACTTGAGTTCATCCTTTCCTTTGTGCTTACATCATCAATGACAATTCAAAAGGACATCCTCTTCACTTTATTCATCAAGCAAACTTCAAGTGTTGGATACTGATCATTCAAGTCATGAGCTTATATCTTCCTCCATTCTTTTAACTTGAGTAAGATTGTTTTAATGTGTTTTAATTATTTCATGATTTATGATTTGATGATTTATTTTTATTAAAAGGTTTTAATTTCAACAATGCTTCTCTTTAGCTCTCTTTCATTTATATTTCAAGTGTTTGTAATACTTGATATCATCTTGGATTTGAGCTTTTGATTTGATATGTTTTATTCCTAAAGCTCTTAATATTTTTTCTTCTAAAAGTTCCTCTAATCTACATTTTTTATTTGTTGAAATGAACTTAAATGCTATTTTTTTCCAAATACATATATGAAGTTATCTCAAGTTTTTAAGTTTTCAAAACCATCATTTAAACTTGTGCAAGCGTTTCATAAAGATTAACTTGTTTCACTCTTGTAACACTAAGATTAATCATTACATATTGTCAAAATATTTTTCAAAGAGAATGTTATTTCAAGTGCATTTCATATTATTACATATTTCAAGTGCATTTCATATTATAACATATTTCAAGTGCATTTCTTATTATTACATATTTTAAAATAAAAAGAACAAATATATTGTGAGCTTTCTTAAATTTATCTTGTTGTTATTTAGTTGGGACTTGAGTGCCAAATCTTTTTAAATTTGGAGTTAGATACTTTATATTTTTTTCTTCTTTTATTGTCTTATACTTCATTGGGGTTACACTTGTCAATGTAGAAAAATATGGTGTTTGGTTGTGCTTGCTTGTGTAGGAAAGTACAGTAATGGGTTGTACTTGCCCGTGAAAGAAAGTATGGTGTTGGGGTTGTACTTGCTTGATGTAGGAAAGTACGTGTTGGGGCTATACTTGCTTGGTGTAGGAAAGTACGAGAAATTGATTATAATCTCAATATATTTAGTGAATTCCTTGTCAAGGTGATTAGGCATGGATGTATGTTAGTTTGGTTTGCACATTAAAATTGCCTTTTATTATTCTGGCTTTTAACCATTTGAATCAATATGTTCACCATTCGAGATAGTATATCATTTATTCATGTCATACTCAATCATTTCCAATAATTTCTTAAGATCCGCTTGGTGTCCCTCATCACAAATTTTAATTAATAATGTCCCACTCTTTAATATGTAAGAGAGGGTACAAATTAAGAAGGAAGCGGCTTGTTGAGAATGCAATGATGGATGCATGGAGAGTTATGGAGTTATGAGAGCAAAAGGAAAGGTAAGTAGTGGTAGAAGGGAAAAAGAAAATGAGGATGACGATGATGAGAAGATTGG
This sequence comes from Cymbidium sinense, assembly GCA_021442155.1. NCBI lineage: Eukaryota > Viridiplantae > Streptophyta > Magnoliopsida > Asparagales > Orchidaceae > Cymbidium > Cymbidium sinense. The sequence continues at coordinate 29,193,690 of CM038224.1, forward strand.
AGATGAAGTGTGAGTATTTCTCACATTTTTTATGAATTATGTATAAGATTGACTACATGTTTTTTGGATGATTGAGTATCAAGTTGAAAACAATGTTTTATGATTATTTCTTGGTGCAATTGAGTTTTTTTAATCCACATGTTCTTTCAATATTATGTTTTGCTTTATTCTGAGCAATGGGATTATTTTTTGGTGATTAATTCCATATCACTAAATTTGCATGGATTGTAAATAGTTAGTTGCTAAGAAAATTCATTTAAGAAAACTTGTTGCAAGTTTCTGGCAATAATATCTAATAAATCGTTGGCAAAGAAATTTTTCAGTGATCTAAACTAGCAAAATTTTGTCCTAATGACCAATAAAAAAAGTCTAATAGATTTTCAACAAAAATTTCTAAAGGGAAAATCCACCAAAAGGTCTAACAAAAATTTCGAATAGGTAATTTCATCTAAAATTTCTTTCTAGCCACCATAAAGTAGGTTGATCAAAACTAACACCTTGGCATCAATATTCAATCAAAAATTAATTTTGGATGACTTTCGATGAAAATGATTTTTGGCATGCGTTTTGATGGTGAAAAATTTTCCATTAGAATCTATCATAAAGTTATTTTCACTGGATTTTTAGAAATTTTTTGGGAATGGCCACTAGAAATGAACTTTTATTATTATTATTATTATTATTTTTTTGTAGTGAACGAGCAAGGGTAAATAAAACCATCAAAGTAAGTTACAACATAAATAGCTATCATTTTTTTTTCCTTTTTACCTAACCTTGCTAACTTGTAAATAACTGAGTAAATTCCTAAATAAATTAAGAGAATTATAAGGAATAAAGTATATCTAGAAGGGTTTATTTGTGATGCACACTTCTTATAGAAGACTACACAATTTTGTTAATAATACTTCAACCTAAACATTGAATGTGCTCACAAAAGAGTAGCTCACAACAAAAGTATTAATTGAGGGGACATAGTTTAGTCCTCATAATTAATTTTCTAAGTAAATAATAAAGCTTTAGAAAAGTGCATATCAAAATAATTATCTAATAAAGAGTTGACTATAGTAACATCACATGATATGCTTAATTGTGATGTTTAACCCTTTCTAGAGTAAATCTTTGTACTCTGAATAGCACCTGCAAGACATTATGAGATTTTAAAATCTTTAAATTTATATGATATGTATTTGTAGAATACTTATTATCATGCTCAAAATATCTAATAATGACATAGTTGATGAGAAGATTGAAGTGGAATTTTTTAACTTAGTTTATGTCATACATAAAATCAATCTTGCAAAATATTAGGTTAATTAAGAGATGATATTATAAGTTGAGTAAAATAATAATTCATTATCATGTTAATGATCCACTAAATGTAGATAACAATTAGGAATTAAATGATCTAGTGTGGGAATCGATGATATCAGTAATGATGTAGCATGTATTTGTAGTTAATGGATTCAAATTTTATAACAATTCATGAGCTTAGAAGACGAAGATAAATAATAATGAAATATATGTTAAAGATAATACTTATGCAAAGAATAAAAGAGCCCACAACAAAGTTTTGTAAGAGATAGTGATGTTGTAATATTCTAGCCAACGTATGAAGGAACTTTGTTCTTATTCAATTGTGATTGATTTGACCATTTTTCTAATATAGGAATAAGAGTGTATAAGATGTATGAGATAATTAAAATTAAAAGAAGTAGAAAATAGGTAAAGTTTTTTTTTTTTTTTTGCACTAGCCTAACAATCATGTCTAGTGTAGTATATGAGATATCTAGGTGAAATAAAATATAAGATGCATTGGTCTATAATTATTAAGATTAAACTAAGTGATAGAATAGTAACCAAAAATAATATGTAAGTCGCTCAATAGGAAGAAGACATGTAAGAATTTTTATAGTTTGTTTCAGATTTTGAGCAAATAATGAATTTAACTTATGTGAATGCTACATATAAGAAACATGAAATTTTTATTAAGAAAAACACTTATGATGATGACAAAGAAAAGGATGATAAAATAATGAAGATTTAGAGACATATGATAGTGAAAAGAAAGGAGAAAGAACTAAACATGTTAATGCTGATAATTTTTTGGAATTTATTACAATTTTCTTATATTATAAAATGACATAAACTAATATTTTTCTATTTCCTTCTTGAAGATGGGCTCTACAATGGGAAATGACTCATCCCCAAGATCATTATCTATTATATTCTACAATAAAAGGAACAACTTTAAGATCATGTGGGTAGAGTGGATCAACTACAATGAGCATTCTCTATTATGGAGTAGCTGAGTCCACCAAATAACCCACCAAACTATAAATAAGATACTCTATTCTAGTCATTACTTTCATATCTGTCACACTCGCCACTCTTACAACCCTACATTGAACCCTCTCCTTTTTATTACCCAATCTACATATAATCAATTTACTAGCCTATATAAAACAAGTTACTATCATTGAGCATAAATATCCCAATGCACTTAGTGGATTCATGCATATATATTAAACTTGAAATATGTTTAATACAACTAATACTTACATATATTGAAATTAATTCATGCAACTTTAATAAATCAAATTAATAAAATTGATGATCCATATGTATCATGATGAAGATCCTAATGTAAATTCATGATAAGTCATTTTAAAAGTTTGAGAAAAGAAATTTCATTTAATATAATTAAATTTTTTCTTATGAATAGTTAGTGTAATAAATAAATAAATAAATAAATATATATATATATATATATATATATAATCTTATGCATATTTGTATAGTGTTTTATGATAAAAATTTAATATTATTTTTTATATAATTTTCAAGTGAAAATGTAGACTCATAAATATTTTACATATTTTTAGAAAAAATAAGTTTTAGTGTTCAAAAATAAGGGGCAAATGATATACCTTTTTAAAATTTATCAAATTATGTACGGATCTTAAGGCAATACATATATTTAAGTTTATAAATTTAATTTAAAAAAATTATGTTCAAATTTCAATCTAAATGAGGTGAGTCTAATAATATCAAGAATGAGTCAATCCAAGTCTAAATGCACTCAGATTAAGCTATAGAAACATAGCTAAAACTTTTTAGATATTAATTGAATGGTCAAATAATCTTCAAATATGGCATACATACAATAAATCGAGCATCTCAATAAGATGAATCCAACGAGTCTAAGATCACTTAAATCAGAAGTCATTAAAGCACTTAAATCATTAAGAAATCATCTAAGATTAAGGGATTCAATATAGACTGTCTAATCAAGTATTTGGGATTTTGGCTAAAGTTACTAAAATATCTCTCCAAAAATACTATAAATAGAACTCAATTATCATCTTGAAGGGGAGAGAAAATTGGCGAGGCATGAAAAAGAGGTGCTAAGCTTGTAAACATAAAGCAAACTACCTCTAATAGCCATCATCCACCTCAACTACCATCGCCGACCATCACCAATGAACATAATAACTTGACACCAACATACAACTACTGTAATTTAATTCAAATGAGATTTTTGCCTAATTTCCATACACAATTTTGTAACCTCATCTTCTCCATTTTGGGAGAAAAGTGATATTTTGTAACTCAAAATACACAGTAGATTATTTGAACTAGCTATTCAAGACCCTGTAGTGTTTTCCTCTTTTCTCAGGATTTTTTTCATATAAAAACTCTAGTGTTCCTCATACTCTCTCCAACATACCTTGTAGACTATTTTAAAAATTCTTGTTCAAGCTTGGCTTGAGTTTGTTGACAAGCTTCGTTCAAATTGGGATTATCAAGCCTTTATCAAGCAACTCATTTAATGAAATAATTGAACTATAATTAAGCATTAATCGAGCTTGTTCACGAGAAGCTTATTAAGAAATATAGAGATAGTATTCTTTCTTTTGGCCTCAGAGATATTAATGAATCACCTAGAAAAATACAAAAACTAAAAACAAACTTTCTTATGTTTGAACAAGCTCCCCAATCAACATCTAAAAATGCTTTGAGGTGTAAGGCTGATTACATGAGAAAAATAAACATTATTTTGTGGTACCTTTAAGATATCTATGAAGATGATGGGTTGTAGATAAATGTGTATTATTTTTGTTGAGCAAGATATTGGCATAATTTATGTACAAGAAATATATTGTCAGGTCTAAATAAAGTGGGATATATGAGCTATCTTACAAGTCATCTATACTAAAATGCATTGGTAAGCAATTTTCCATCCACCAAATTCAAGTGATTCTTGGGATCTATTAGGATTTTACTGGTTTTACACCATAGGAACCTAGTGTCCTCCAAAAGTTATAATGTGTATGTCTTTGTGATAAAATTGTCTCAATATTGGATCGTGTTATCTCGAGTCCAAGAAAGTATCTAAGGTCTTTCAAATCATTAATGTTGAATTGATTGAGTGTGTTATAAAGACATTAGTGAATTTATACATTAATTAGCACGACAAGTGAGTATGATATCATCAAAATAAATAAGTTAAGCTATAAAATTACTGTCAGATCATTTGGTAAACAAGGAATAATTTTATTTTGATTGGGTGAAGCCATACTGAAGTAATGCTTGTGAAAATTTAGTGTACATTATCTTTTTGCCTATTTTAACCCATAAATAGACTTATGCAATCTATAAATAAGGTTTTCTATTATGTGACTATGCTCCCTCTTCGTATCATATCTGGTGGAAATTCAATATAAACTTATTTAAGTAAATCCCCATTTAAGAAAGCTCTGTTACCATCAAGTTGAGTAAGTGTCTAATTTTGACTTATAACAAGAGTAACAAGGTAATAGTCACCATTTTAGCCATAGGGGAAAAGGTATATGAAAATCCACACCTTGTTGTTTAGTATATCCCTTGGCTATAAGTTAAGCTTTGTAGTTATTAATTTATCTATCCAAATTTTATTTAATTATATATGTATATCTGCATCATATAATCCATATGGTAAGTTAAAGTTCAATCCTTATAGCTTCTTTCCATTCAGAATAATTACTATTTGTTGATATGATTATGGTTCGATATGGGTGGAAATATTAAGAACTAAATTTTTGTATGGCTCAAATAAGAAATCGTGAGATAATTAGTTTGATATGGTTATGGAGTATGGCTTTTTTCTTGTATTTAATTCATGTGCTTGAGTTTTGGATTGATTATTGGAGACAATAAAGTGATAATGAAAGTCTCATATATAGGATGGTGGTCTTCTGATTCTAGTTGATCTTCAAACTTGTTCGACAATAGGATAAGAGTGTGGCATATTAGTGTTATTGCAAGTCATTTCATTATCTTTGATTTGATGATGATATACGAATTTTCAACTTTCAATACTTGAATCTTAGTTCACTAAATGGGTAGGGAATTGTCATTTCTGAAAAGGGGTCATCAAGCAAAAGCTTGTAATCAAGAGATTGAAATGGATTCCTTTTGAAAAATGCATCCCTAGATATAAAATTAGTTTGTTTTCTATAGCATATGATTTGTAACCTTTTATACCTAAAGGATGCCCTTAGAAAATGCATGTACATGCATGAGAGTGTAATTTAAACTTTTGGGTAGGAATGGTAGAAGAAAATACTAGATAGTCAAGTTTCCTTTAAGATGCATTCATTGAAAAACTGAATGAGGATATTTGATTAAAAAAATAAAGCCCTTGCTAAATTTCATAGATGTTTCATGTTTCCTTAGGACAACTAAATTTGGTTGTGGCCTATCAACATATGAGAGTTGATGCAAGATGCATTTACTAAAAAAATTCATTAAGGTTTAGTTCCTTAGCATTATCAAATCTAAAAATTTTAATGCCTTTATTAAATTTATTTAAGATCATATTAACAAAACTTCTAAATTTATTGGTAGCTTCAAATTTCTACTTAAGTCGATAAACCAATGTAAAGCATGTTAAATCATTGACAAGAGTTAAAAGCACTTATGTCTAGAGTGAGTAGTAATATGATAGGGGCCACATTTATCATAATGAATAAGATCAAATGCATGTTTAGATCTATTGTTATGAGAAGGAAAGGGTAATATTTTCTATTTAGCCAATGGACAAATGCGACAAGGAGAAATATGCTTTGTTTTTATTAAATTCTGAATTAGAAAATTGTAGTTGATATTTAAGGCTATTCAAAAGTTTGGTGGATGAATGTCGAAGCCTATTATGTCATAGATGAATAGATATATTATTAACATGAGTGCTAATATGCAAGTTAATGACATCTAAAATGTCCAAATCACTTTTTTCACCCTTACCAATCACCTGCATGTTGCTGGTGTCTTGTATAACACAATGATTATGATTGATATGACCCTGAGAATTCCTCTAGTAGAAGCAAGAATCTTGATGCGAAAGCAAGCTGATCAGAAATTGAAACTGGTCTAGATCAAGCACTTAAAATATCATTGGAAACTTTGGGACATCAGTTAAATTCCTAAAAAACTCTCCAATATGGAGTGTTTATAGTCAAATCGAGCGTCTCAACAAGCCGGTTCCAACAAGCCAAAGATCTTACAATTCCGACTTCATTTCAGCATTCAAATATACAAAATACATCATATGATCAAGGGAATCATCATGAGCCGTCCGATTGGAGGAATGGTTCGGATTTTGCATGTATTTATAGAGATGTCACTCCTCCAATCTATAAATAGTCCCTCATTCCTCATATGAGTGGCCCAAGCAAGAGAGAGGAGAGAGCTCTAAAGATCCTCCAAGCACAATCATGCCACCACTCGACGGTCATCAACCACCGCCGCCGGCCACCGCCGTCAGCCGCCGCCGTTGATCCTTGCCGTCGTCAATCTCTGTCGGTCTCCATCATGATGACTTCTACCAGTGATTGTTCCCTGCATTTCTGCCAGTGATTGTTCCTTGCATTTCTGCCAGTAATTGTTCCCCGCATTTCCATCGGTGATTGCTTCGCACAGTTCACCATCATCTGCTACTACTAGCAACTGTTACAACCTGATCATTGTCACATAGCTGTTGTTCCTTTCTCATATACAATTCTGTAATCCCGGTATCGGGAAGATCTTTTACTCTGAAATAGATACATAGTGGATGCTTTTTACTGGGCTAGGCCCCGTGGTTTTTCCCTCTTTTTGAGATTTTCTACGTAAAAATTCTGGAGCTTTCTTGTTCACTCTTTAAATACCTGTGTGTGTGCCGGATTTTCGATGAAGCTAAGGCAAAAACTTTTACTCTACCGCAACTGATTTTCTAGCATGCAACAGTTTGGCGCCGTCTGTGGGAAACTGATTCCCATTATATCATCTTGTATGATGACCAAGTTCCCCAACAAGATCAAAACCACCATCGAGATGTAGCATTTCAAGCTTTTAAGGAGCACAAGAGAAGAATGAATATTCATCAAACTTTGTTCCTTCAGATTTTGTCAGAAACTGGGGGAAAAATTTTAATCTCAAAAGATTATCCAAATCAATATTCTGGATATCTAATTGATTATCAGTTCGAGAAGCAAGTCAGTAATACTAATAAAAAAGGCCAAGATTAAGGAGCAACTTTGCTACAATCACAAATGGATGTTTTGATTCGACCTCTTCCATACAGGTTAATGTCATGGAGCGAAAACTCTGACAAACAACCTAGGATAGGTCAAAAGGTCATTGGTGGACTTCCTACGACCTCTTCCATACAGGTTAATGTCATCGAGCAAAACTCTGACAAACAACTTAGGATAGGTCAAAAGGTCCTTCGTGGACTTCCTATGACCTCTTCCACGCAGGTTAACGTCATCAAGCAAAGACTCTGACAAACAACCTAGGATAGGTCAAAAGGTCCTTGGTGGACTTCTCACGGCCTCTTCCACACAGGTTAACGTCATTGGGTAACACTCTGACAAACAACCTCGGATGGGTCATAAATCCTCAGCGGATTCAATTCAACCTCTTCCATACAGGTTAACGTCATCGAGCAAACACTCTGACAAACAACCTAGGATAACTCAAAAGGTCCTTGGTGGACTTCCCATGACATCTTCCATACAGGTTCACATCATCGAGCAAACACTATGATAAACAACCTCGGATAGGTGAAAACTTTGTACTTACTCCACACAGGTTAACGTCATCGAGCAAACACTCTAACAAACAACCTCGAATAGGTCAAAAATCCTCAGTAGATTCAATTCAACCTCTTCCACACAGGTTAACGTCATCAAGCAAAGACTCTAACAAATAACCTCGGATAGGTCAAAAATCCTCAGCAGATTCAATTCAACCTCTTCCATACAGGTTAATGTCATCGAGCAAACACTCTGACAAACAACCTAGGATAGGTCAAAAGTTTCTTGGTGGACTTCCCACGACATCTTCCATACAGGTTCACATCATCGAGCAAACAATATGATAAATAATCTCGGATAGGTCAAAACTTTGTACCTACTCCACACAGGTTAACGTCATCGAGCAAACACTTTCGACAAACGCAATGGGTCAAAATCCTCGGATTCAATTCAACCTCTTCTACACAGGTTAACGTCATCAAGCAAAGACTCCGATAAATAACCTCGGATAGGTCAAAAATCCTCAGCGGATTCAATTCAACCTCTTCCATACAGGTTAACGTCATCGAGCAAAGACTCTGACAAACATCCTCGGATAGGTCAAAAATTCTCATCGTCGTCGGTCGTCCACGCGGCTTCACCCAGGCGTCGATGACTACGATGCGCCGATTCACCCGATGGCGACCACCGTGTTGCCGCTATCGTCGGTCCGCATCGACCATCGCCGGCTTACCGCTCACCCATCATCGCCGGTCATCCACGACCATTCGGGTTGCCTCGTGTTACCATGTGCCGGTTGTTCCCACCCGTGTTGCCAACCACCATCGCCGTCACGCTACCATTACCGTCGGTCACTTACCGACCTTCACCATCACCACCGCCGTCGGTCGCACACTGACTTCAAGCGCGGTCACCGCTCGTCGTTGCGCTGCCACCGTCGACCACCAACGGCGCTGGTCGCTGCGCCATTACGGTCGTCGGTCATTGCTGGACCATCATGACAATTTTCACGGCAGGTCGCGATAGCGTGTCGGTCATCCCCATGATCTGGGTCTGCCATGACTGTCGGTTGCCTCTGCCGCAACCCGTCGATTAACGTAGTCGGTCACCACTGCCGATTCGTCGGTCCTACTGCCAACCATCACTGAAATGCCTTGTCGGCGCGCATACCATCCCTTTCGGTTGCGTTCACGACCACACCCGTCGGCCCACGTCACCCACGTGGCGACTATGCCGGACCATCGCTGGCAATCTCCGCCGATCACCACCATCGTCACTGGTTATCCTCGCCGACCACCGTCGTTGGTCACCATCGCCGGCCGCCATCGTCGAGCATTTTCGTCAACCCTAGTCTCCGGTTATTGTCTCCTTGATTTCCTCCAAAGCCGGTCGGTCCGACGAGGTTAGTTGACACCTCTTTCAAAGGAAAACTAGAGCCTTTCCATATGAACTACTGGTCTTGATCTCCTCCGAACCCGGTCGGTCCGACGAGGTCAGTTAACACCTCTTTTAAGGGAAAACTAGAGCCTTGTTGTATGAACTATGGGTCTTAATCACCTCTAATCTCGGTCAGTCCGACGAGGATGGTTAACACCTCTTTCGAGGGAAAACTGGAGCCTTGTCATATGAACTACGGGTCTTCATCGCCTCCAAACGACCTTCTCTCAAGAAGAAGAGAAGGTGCCTTCTCCCTTGGCCCTAGGGGTTTTATAGACCCCTTATAGAGACAAAAATGTAAAAAATCAAAGAGAAACCGTCCAAAACCATCAAAAACTGCAAAAACCCGCTCAAAATTATCAAAAATGGGCGAAAATGGGTCAAAAAGGACAAAAAAACCCTCTTAGGCCCGCTCGACCTGCGTCATGGCGTGGCCGCCATGGGCGCTAAAACTCCACATGTGGCATCCGCCTTGGCCTTGCTTTCGCTATTCGCCCTCGCCCTTCTGGGTAGTCATTCCACCTGACATTGGCCAGCAGCGCCTTCCCAGCTTGACCGTCCCGACTTCCGCGTGCCCGCACTCCGAGAACCGCGACCAGTGGTTTTGCACCAACCACTTCGACCCGCCAACCCGGCAGGTGCCACAGGCGCGCCCGTCGATCCGTCCAGGCGTCTTCTGGCGCATGGTCTGTGAGATCAGGCGCTATAGAGACCCAGATGGGTCCTTAACCTAGAAATTTTGCCCGCATCGTACATATATTGTATTTGTAGTCATAATCTTGTACTTACATGAAGATCTGTTCTCTCAAAATATGTGGTTAATAGACCTGCAGGTTTCGTTGAAGAATTTACTATTTTGAAGTACTTGGCACATATATTTTTTGATGATTGAGATAATATCATCCAGAAATAGGGGGGCAACTGATATGACCCTGAAAATTCCTCTAGTGGAAGCAAGAATCTTGATGAAAGCAAGTGATCAAATTGGCGGGAGATCAAGCACTTAAAATATCATTAGAAACTTTGGGACATCAGTTAAATTCCTAAAAAGCTCTCCAATATAGAGTGTTTATAGTCAAATCGAGCATCTCGACGAGCCGGTTCCAACAAGCCAAAGATCTTACAATTATGACTTGATTTCAGCATTCAAATACACAAAATACATCATATATTCAAGGGAATCATCATGAGCCGTCCGATTGGAGGACTGGTTCGGATTTTGCATGTATTTACAGAGACGTCACTCCTCCAATCTATAAATAGCCCCTCATTCCTCATATGAGGGGCCCAAGCAAGAGAGAGGAGAGAGCTCTAAAGATCCTCCAAACACAATTGTGCCGCCCCTCGACGGTCGTCAACCACCGACGCCGGCCACCACCATCAGCCGCCGCCATTGATCCTTGCCTTCGTCAATCTCTGTCGGTCTCCATCATGATGATTTCTACCAGTGATTATTCCCTGCATTTCTACCAGTGATTGTTCCTTGTATTTCTGCGAGTAATTATTCCCCGCATTTTCATCGGTGATTGCTCCACACAGTTCACCATCATCTGCTACTACTACCAACTGTTATAACCTGAACGTGACTATATAGCTATTGTTGTCTGATTTTGGGATTCCCATTGTCAGCCCCTCATATATAATTATGTAATCTCGTTATCGGGAAAACTTGTACTCCAAAACAAATATATAGTGGAAGCTTTTTAGTGGGCTAGGCCCCTTGGTTTTTTCCCTCTTTTCAAGGTTTTCCGTAAAAATTCTGGAGTTTTATTGTTCACTCTTTAAATACCTGTGTGTGTGTTGGATTTTCCATCGAAGCTAAGGCAAAAACTTTTACTCTACCGCAACTGGTTTTCTTGCACGCAACAATTGATAAAACATTATTGTAGATGATTTATTTATATGAATGCATTAGCAATAGTAAATTGAATCCAATTTTTGGAATGTAGAGGACATCATGTAGGGTTAAATCTTGATATAACCTAACATCTCGACATGAGTGAACTAGAATTTGAGAAAGATTTGGTATATGATTGTGGTGTTAGTGATGTGTTTCTCACAATCGAATAGGCGTATACTTGCACGGATTAGTCAAAAGCTATTTAGTTCTTCCCGAAGGATTTGATCTTTGTAAAATACTCACTAATAGTGAATTGATCATGCTGCAATTTGATTAAGTCATGCTTAAGTTGAAAGATCTTAGTTTGTTGAAAATGTTCCCTAAGAACCGTCTGAACCTCTCTTGCGGTCCCTAGGTATAGGACGCTCATCACGATTCATTTGATACCACCAAACTTAAAATCCAATAGATTTTGATCCATGCTTTCAGATTTATTGATAAAATCGTCTACAAAGCCGATCTTGTTCTTTGCGGAAAGTGTTATTGCCATTTTACAACTCCACGAATCCTGTCAAGATTTTGGTGACAAGAGGCATTCTCGAACTGATAGTATGGTAGAGATAGTAAGGGCTTGAGGCATCTTACATTGCAGCAATTGGGGTTCCCATCGAAGATGAAGACACAGTTTGGAGAAGTAACAGAGAGTCACGTGATTTGACATAGGGGAATTGGAAACTACTCAAATACCATTTCAGGAAATTAACATGGGGTTGGATAAAGACACGCACCAAATAAAAAAAATTTTGATTTCCTATTCCAATTGTACAATTAAGGGCAGCAAGGTAAGATTTGCATCATTTTGACATATTGATAGCTAATGATCAGCCGACTCTGATAAAAGAAGTTATTATTCTAGAATAATTCATATCCAATATATTAAATAGGAATCATTCGTTAATTAAATAAACTGAATATGATGTTCGAATTATAAATGAGTTGAACACTAACAACTATATTCTACTCACTTTAACTTAAAATAAAGAAATTATATTATGATAATATTCCTCCCTTATTACGGGGGCTTGTAAATTTAGATAAAAGTGGTCTGCCTTATGTTAGGAATATGTAAGCTTTTAATTTTGCATTTTATTTCATCCTCTGGCTGGATGAAGTCTTTCCTCCCCTTTTCGGAGCATATGGCACTTGTGTTCGTACAGAAAATCATTGTTTTTTTGGGTGCTATATATCAGGAATGCTATTTTGAAGTTCTTTTATATGGGCTATGATGTTATAGTTTATCATTTTCTGTGCATTGTGCATTTCTTAAATAGTCCTATGCAGTTGTTAGGAATGTTTCCTAAGGCTGATTCTGTCGATATGCCTAACTGCTGCAATGGTTATCATACTATTTACTTGAATGTTTTCCACACTTGGGTGGATTGGTGTGGATTGTTTATTGGATAGCTGTTGGCACTACATGGGCTCTAATGTTGATAAAGGCAGGTGGTATTCGCTTCATTTAGTGGAACTTTGTGTTTATCTTTTCATTGGTCATACTATTTTGTTGAGCTACATGATTTCCCTATGGATAGATTGTTTTCACAGGTTTGTTTTCTTTGATGGGTGGCGAATTACTTCCCTTCTTTGGATGGTAGTAGCATGTGTGTTGTATCCCTTCTATACTGATAGATGCACATGTATGTGGCTGCCCCAAACTAGTGTGGAATGTTTGGAGCCCCCTCTAAAATCTTTCTATTACTTTTCAGCTTTATGTTTACCCATTAGATTTAACTCCTATTTTATTGGTACTAACTGACCTTCTAGTTGTTTGCAGAATCATTTTCTTTGTATGCAAGTATCAAGCAGGCATTTTCTTTTGGATGCAAAATCTTCTTCAGCTCTTCACTTACTGCTATTGGTTGACATGATGGCTGGTTCCTAAGTGTTTTTTACTCTTTATTTTGGATATTTCTTTGCTTTTGCTGTGTGGGTTGTACTTAGACAGGGGATTTACTCTTTAGGTTGATTAATATATATATATATATATATATATATAATGGTGGAGTGATAGTGTGACTTTCATATGAGATAAAATTATTTTAATTTATGTGGTGGAGTGGTAGTGTGACTTCTATGTAGGAGGAGGTGCAAGCTTGAATCTAGCATACCTAAACGAGTCGAACTAGTTCATTATGAACATACGAACTGAATACCATCACTAGATTTTGGAACAATTTTGGAACTAGTGTTGGATGTGGTATAGTAAAACTTAAAGATCTTAGGAGAGTAAGAGGCTTATAGCTTAGAGCAATAATTTAAAAATTCGATCGGACATTGAATCAAGAGGTTCCAGATTAAATTGTTCAATTAGGGGTTAAAAAGAATTTCATAATAAATATTAAAATTATTTCAATATAAACAAAAATGATACAATAATAATATTTTTATCAGTTTAATCTATAATATTTTAATTTAGAAATTATTATTCTTAAATATTTCAAATATATTTTTAAATTTAAAATACTTTATTTTAACTTTTTTACTTATTTGTAGTAATCCGATTAAAAACAAGTCAAAATTTGATTATTTTTAAAACTAATTGGTTCTTCAAAGCTCAAACTGGTTAAACAGTTTATCAGTTCAATCTCATTTTGATTACTTTTGTACAAAAACGATTTTGAACTTGGACTGACCAACTAATCAGTTCACAATCCAACCTATCAGTTTGATCTGATTTTTAAATTCATGATTTGGAGAGAAAAAGGCTCCCAAATAGTTAACAAATTATTGGGACTTTCGATCTGATTAGATATCAAAGGTAATATTTGAAGGACATCAAAGGGCCAATTATCAAAATATTATCAAATTCTATATGAATATTACATGTTTTTTTTTGTATTTTCTAAATTATAGTTACCTTTCTTTGTTTTAGATATTATATCAATATTCATCTCAATCAATTTTTGGAAATTATATTTATCTCATCAATTATTAAATATTATCTTACAAATTAATTCAAATTTTTGACCTATAACTCTGAAAATTGGATGCATATTGTTTATTTACCAGAAAAAAATAAGTAAAATTAAGCTTTCTTCATGCTTTTGAATCAATCATTATTTTTACTATTTTAGCTGTTGAACTCTTCCTTTTTCTAGAATTCAAAAAAAGCTGATACTAATAGCTTGGCGCACAATATAAGAAGGTACATTGCTTTCAAAGTATATATATGCTTGACAAATTATTCAAAACACATCTTCAGCACGCAAACCTCACACATATAATAGATTAATTAGTAACACTCGCATAAAATAGAGTAGAACATAAGCATAAGTATCAAAGAGAGACCACGGTGAAAATGAGGTGGTTTCACTTTAGATTGAAGAGTGTCCCATTGAGGTGTTTGTGGTTTGCTTTCAATATCTACTCTATGCACAATAATATACTGCTCTCGGATATGGCTCAGGATGACATGACACTAAGACCTCTGCTCTCTGCAAACACATGAATTTAATATTTTAGATTTAAATTTTAATTTATTTTAATAATTAATTACATTTATATTTAATTTGTGTAAAATAGACCATACAATATCTTTTTAAATAAATAGATACTCGAAATAAAAAAGTATTAAGTTTGAAATTTCAGAAAAAATAATATTTTTCATAGCCGGACACTAGGAAAATTCATCAAGGTGGGATCGAATAACTTGTTCTATATCAAACTTTTTTATTTTTTAAAATCTCTAATTGCATTACTTCAGTTTTAATTTTCTTACAAAACATTTTATTTCTGATAAACATATTCTGCAATAGCGAAAGGCAAAAATCTGTCCATGTTAAATCACAACTAAATATTACTTCAAATGATATGAAAATATATATGCAACATAAAGATGTCATGTTCTTAATCAACAAGATAAAATAAATTCCATCAAAAATAAATTTAAATATTAATTAGATTAAAGAAAATGAATAATTGTTACATAAATTTCAATATAAAAAATATTTATCTCAATATTTTGATATATTTTATATTATGATGGAACTATTTTTTTAACATATATTTAATTCTTCACATATCACATGGTATCTCTCAATACAACTAAGTTATGCCTAATATGATTACACTCAGATTACTAACTAAAATATTAAAGAATACAATTAAATTATAGATATTTATAATATTTTAATAATTTTATTTATGAGCAAATAATAACTTAAATATGGTATATAAGAATTTTGTTATATTATTTAATAATTTAATTATATTGAGAGAGAATATAAAATTTATGTACTTAACAATATATGTCATAAAAATAATCTTATTGTATCAGAATATCCTCACATTTTTTTTTATTTGATCCTCTAATCACTCACCAGGCGCTTCAGTCCTTCTGGTCCAACCACAAACTCCTGTCTCGCTGGAATTTGATTGTCATTACCTGCTGCAGCAGTCTCAACTACACGAATATCCTTGCTGCCTAACTCAGCTTCAACGAACTCCACCATGGCTTCCATGGATGTCACGCAACGCTTTCTCTCGCCGTGAAGTGGTAGCTCCTCGCACTCAGCCAGCGCTCGCTGAACAGCTACGGCCTTCGCCGACCCAAGCTCGATGCCGAAGAGGCTGAGGATTTCGGGAAGCTTGGCTGAGGTGAAGGGCACGGCATCGGCCTCGTCGACGGAGAGGAAAGGCGGGGTTGAGATTGACTTGGTGAGGTCGAGAGTCATCTTTGTTCCCGGCTTGAGGCTCTCTTTCAGAAAGAAGAGTGGAGCGTTGGGGTCGTTGTGAATTTGGTACTCTCTGGCTAAGCATTTGTAACTGATGTAAATAGTTGGGGCTCTTTCCTCCTCGAACGATTTCATTTCCCTTTCTGTGAAATTCAGAAGAATACCCTACTTACGCTAATATTTGTGAGACGTTTCCACAAAAAATTATGAAGGAAGAACTATTAGTAGTGCGTAAGCACTTATCTTGAACTAACAAAATTATGAGAAAGAGAGAGAGAGAGAGAGAGAAGAGAGGAGAGAGGAGAGAGAGGACCATGTCGTAGAAGCTGGAGGATGCTGGCGGGGATTGGAGTTTGAGGGAGGATATTTCGCCAGTAAGTTTGAGCAGAGGTATCTTCGTATCTCGTTGCATCAGCACTTATGACCTTCAACAATAACAAAATAAAAAAATAAAATAAAATAACAAAAAAAAAAAAAACTCTTATAGGCAAATACTCAAAATTTCATGTTTGAACTTTTGAATTAAAATTTTCATTAAATTTTTAGGTCATCAAATTATCCATCGATTAACCTCAAACAATCTTAAAGATTATATTCGATAAATCTATCATCATGGCGTGAGGATGTCAGAAAAAAAAAAAATGATTGTTTTTCCTTTGATCGATGAGTAGCATACCGTGAGGATGAAGATAGTCAAAAGCACGAAATTCATGAGAACAACGACACTGTGATGAATGATTCAAATTGAAATAGTTTGAGTGAGTTAAATGCTCTATAGTGGGCTGCTTAAATAGCAGCGTATGGATGAACACTCCAATAAAGATAAGATGATGCTATAAATTTTAAATTAAAAATTTTTTATCCTGCAGGTGATTCTTTTAGATATATATATATATATATATATAATAACTCCAATAAAATTGTAAGATGAAATCATAATTAATACTAAATATAAATATCTAATTGCCTGGATCATTATTATGCAAAATGTAAATAAAACTTTTGCAAAACATTAAAAATATATCAGCAACTCAAGGAATTAAATAATTCTTTTCCACTTTGTTTTTCTTTCCTTTTTTTTTTCTTTTTTTTTTTTCTAAAAGCACATAAGATTCTATTGCTGAAATGACAATTAATAAAAAAAAAATCTTTCATATCCACATAAGACTATTTCCAGTTATCAGGAATCAAATAAAACATTATTCAGAAAAAAAATATATGAGGGAAATATTATATGTTTATTCACTAATAAGATTAAAACAATAATTCAATTATTTCAACAGATAATAAGTGAAGATAAAAATGTCAAAATATTACAACATATGGAACGGTGGAGAAGATGTGATTGCCTTGAGAAATTAAATCAAAAATTTAATAATTATTATAGAATATTTTATATTAAAAATCTGTAGAGAAAAATATAAGGATATATTTATTTAAGAGTCCTTTTCTAATCTACATGTGCTATAATCTAGAAAGTTCTAATTAAAACTAATTATAGAATTTTCTAGATCATGTTAGTATACTAAAGGTCTCTAGAATGATTTTTGTACAAATATAAATGTCTTAAACCTTCTCATTTTGAAGAAAACGTTTCAATTCAATATAAGTTCATCTTCCTTTGTCAACAACAACAACAACAAACTTTTATCCTATTGAGTGTCATATTCTTATTTAATTCTAATAAATTAAAGTTATTTTTATAATTCCTAGCTAATTATTTTTTGGTCTGCATCCACCTTTCTTAACATAGACTAAATCTAATACATCTACTTTCTTAATTGAGTCATAAAATGGCTGGTATTTTATGTGACCAAACCATCTAAGATAGCTCTCTCTAATCTTATCTTCCATTCAAGCTACTCCAACTTTATCGCATATATATATATATATATATATATATATTGCTTTTCATTATGTCTCTGAGTGTAAAGCCACTCATCCACCTGAGTGTCCCCATATCTAGAACACTTAACTTAATTTGTTACAAGTTCCACATCCTTTATCAAGAAATTTTCTCATTCTCCTTTTCTTTTCTTCACATATATTTCCCTATCACGGTAGTATCAAAGCTAGGTTCATTAGGCAATGGTAAGCAGCCTGCATCTATAAATGCCTCATCTGACAAAAGAAAATTATGAGAATTATAGTCTTTGAATAAAGGCATTATTTGGTTCCCATGACAGTTAGGACATAGCTAAAAAAGGTTAAATCAAGCTCAAGATGAAGCAACATTATCACCAATCTAAAGGGATTTATTGAAAGAAAGTAAAAAAAAAAATAAGAAAGTGCTCATCTTCATCTCTCAAGCCTTAGATGAGGTATGTTTTGAAATAATAGATGGTGCATCTACCTATAAGAAATCATGGGAGATACTTCAAGTCACCTATAAAGTCATAGAAAAGGTGAAGAAGATTTAGTTCCAAGTCCTCGAGTTAAGTTTAAGGCATTCCAAATGAAGGATGCAAAATATGTAGAGGACTATTTTACAAGAATCTTGACCGTCGTTAATCAACTACGAAGGTATAGATAAAATTTAGATAATGTTTGAATATATAATAGAAAAAAAATCTACATTTGGTGATTGATAAATTTGAGCATATTGTACTAGCTATTAACGAAACTAAAGACTTATAGTCCATGAACTTGTAATGAACTTATTAGCTCTTTAAAGGCTTATGAGCAAAGAAAAAAGAAGAAAAAGCAAGCTACTATCAAGCAAGCTCACTGATCAAAGCACGCATTAAAGAGTGAAAAGAAAGACTCTACAATAAAAAAAATAATTCAAGCTTGTGATATCTATGGGCAAGGTGGCACTCATCATCGTAGTCATGGATTTGAAAGAGTTTGAGGCCGTAAACATGGAGGATATCAAAGGAATAATAAAGAAATACAAAACTAAAGAAATGAAGATTGACAAAAAAAAGCCATGATAGCAAAGGTACAAAAAATCTTATGTTTGATGTTATTTTACAACCAAGTTGGCATTGTGCTTCTAGATGTTATAATTATCAAGAGAAAGCTAATTTATCCATGAAAAAGGAAGAACATTTTGTCTTATTGTTAGCATTGAAAAAAGAATAAGATGTAAAGAGAAGTAATTGGTACTTGGATACAAGAGAAAGTAGTCATATGTGCTATAATAAAAGCATGCTCATAAAAATAGAAACAATAGAGTGTCAATTTCTTTTGTTGATTATTCAAAAATTCCAATGAAAGGAAACGGTAAAATCATATTACTTAAAGATGGAAGACATCAATTTAGTCAAATGGCTATTATGTCCTAGTTATGAAGAGTAATAATTTGAATTTAGGATAATTACTTGAACGAAGATTTGATATTCATATGAAGGTAAAAAGCTCACTATTAAAAATAATTTAAATGGGTTGATTGCTAAAGTGAAAAAGATAAGTAACAAAATGTTTATTCTTAATATAAAGAATGATGTAAAGAAATACTTAAATACATGTGTGAAAGAGCTTTAGCATATGAGGCTTGGGCTTTTAAATTTTGGGGATCTAAATAATATGCGAAAGAGAGGAATGATACATGGGTTACAAAATATCAATCATGTAAATCAAATTTAGGAAAGTTGTGTATTTGGAAAGCAACATAGAAAAGGTTTCCAAATGAAGCTGGTTTAGAGTAAAGAGGTATCTTCAAGTAATCCACATGGATGTATGTTAGACTATAGCTCATACATCATTTTATAAGCATTGCTATTTTCATACTTTTATGGATGACTATCCAAGAAAAACATGGTTTAATTTTAAAAGAAATACCATACATTTTATTTTGTTAAAACATTAAAGGCATGTGTGAAAAAAGAAAGTAGTTACTCGTTAAAATCCATCAGATCAGATGGCTATGGTGAATTTACTTCCAAATTATTTGAAGATTAGTGTTAAAAGCTAGCATTCAACATCAACTAACAATATCATTTTCACTACAACAAAATAGTACAGTGGAAGAGAAAAATCACAATATCCTTAATATGATGTGAAGCATGATAAAAAGTAGAAACATGCCTAAGAAAGTTTGAGCTAAGGTAGTAGCATGTGTTGTCTATACTCTCAGTTGGTGCCCAATTTTAACCCTGCAAGATATGATGCCACAAGAAGCATGGACAAGAAGAAAGTAAAATATCTCTCATTTGAAGGTGTTTCGGAGCATTGATATCCACATGTTCTTAAAAACAAAGTTGGATGAAAAAAAGCTCCAAACTCGTCATCATCCTCTATCACTCTAAATCATATAAATTATTTGATCTTAGCACTTTAAAAGTTATTTTCAGTAAGAACATAGAGTTTGATGAGAAAGGAGCATAGAATTGACAAATGAAAATTACTCACAAGGAAAAGCAACTACCTATAGAGTTACAAGATGAAGAGAAATAGTTTATAAAATTGCAATATTGTTCATCGCATTCTCTTAGTTCAAGTATCTTATTATTAACCTCAAAAGATAATCAAAGGAATAAAAGAAAAAGTTTAACAATGCTTTATGAAGTAATCGATGAGTGCCATTTTATTCGCTTACTAGAAAATAATGAGACATTGAAATTTGATGGATCCATAAAAGATGAAAGATGGAGGTTCACAATAGAAAAGAAATCAATTCTCTAGTGAGAAATATCACATGGGAGCTCACAATGCTACCAAGAATACAAAAAGTTATTGGTGTAAAATGGATATACAAAATTTAAAAAATATAAGAAGTAGAGTATAAAAGTATAATGAACATCTAATAACGAAAAGATAAAAACAGAAGGGAGGCATCAACTATAATGAGATATTTACTCCTATTATTCACAAGGAAATTTTTCTCATGATCATTTCTCTTGTTGTATAAAATGATTGGTCTATTTATAAAATGGATTTGAAATTTGCATTTTTAAATGGATTTAGCAAAAAAACAAGTATATGTTAAACAATTATTAAGAGTTATCAAAGAGGACTATGAATCAAAAATTTATATATTAAGAAAGACTTTATATAGCTTATAGCAAGTGTTGTGTAAGGAATCCAAGAATCAATTCTATGCCAAACAAAATGGTTATATTCAATGCCCCCATAAGAATGCCCTCTATGTAAAAAAACATAATAATGGATATATATTACTTATTTAATTATTTTTAGATGATTTATTTTTACAGGCAATAATCCATTTTTATTCAAGGAAAGAAAACTTTAGTGAAAGAATTTGGGATGATAGATTTTAATACACTTGTGTCATTTTTCCTTTGAATTAAAGTGAAATAATAAAAGTATATTCATTTCACTCAAGAAGGATGGGCAAGAGAAGTTTTAAACCTTTTCATAATAGAGAATTGTAATTTAATAAGTATGATGGTAGAATATAGTATCAAACTATCAAAGAAAGAAAAAGAGAGGGTAGTAGAGCTAACTATGTTCAAAAGGTTAATTGAAAGCTTGATATATTTGACATGCACAAGGTTTTACATTTTATATAAAGTGGGAATTGTTAGCCACTACATGAAAAACTCTACTAAGCCATGCTTAAATGCAACCAAGACACTCCTTAATATAGTAGATAATAGTTTTGGTTTAAGGTGTGTTTAGAAATTATATCAAAAATTATTAATTAATCTAGAATAATATATATTAGCAATCTCTAGATAAAATATAAGGATGTATTTATTTTAGAGTCTTTTTATATTTCGCATATACTATAACCTAGAAAACTCTATTTAATAATAATTGTAGAAT
Source organism: Cymbidium sinense (assembly GCA_021442155.1). NCBI lineage: Eukaryota > Viridiplantae > Streptophyta > Magnoliopsida > Asparagales > Orchidaceae > Cymbidium > Cymbidium sinense. Next base: position 29,215,484 of record CM038224.1, read on the forward strand.
TCCCTAGATCATGCTAGCGTATGAAAGGTCTATAGAATGATCTTTGTACAAGTATAAATAAGACTTAATCCTTCTCATATTTAAGAAAAAAAGATAAAATTTTCAAAACAAGTTTCTTTTCCTTTGTCCTCCATAGAAAGTTTCTCAATCTCTTTTTCTAATCTCTACACATTTTTCAATCCTACCCAACATTATTTCATAGACATATATCGAACAACTCTATAAGGAGTTAATTTGGAACAAGAAGTTCAAGTGAAGTATGTGAAAACTAAAGATCAAGTGGTAAATATTCTCACAATGTTATTAGTAATGGAACAATTCATTAAATTGAAGACACTCATTGGTGTAGTAAATAATAGTTTTGGTTTGAGGATGTGTGTTTTAGAATTTAAACTAAAATTTATTAATTACTTTAGAATATTCTATATTAGAAATTTCTAGAGAAAATGTAAGAATATATTTATTTCAGAGTCTTTTTGTATTCCACATATGCTATAATCTAGAAAACTCTATTTGATAATAATTGTAAAATTCTCTAGGTCATGCTAGTGTATGAAAGGTCTGTAGAATGATCTTTGTACAAGTATAAATAGGAATTTGGCCACCACATTTTGAAGGAAAAAAGGTAAAATTTTTATTACAAGTTTCTTTTCCTTTGTCCTCCATAGAAAGTTTCTCATTCTCTTTTGTTAATCTCTAAACATTTTTCTATCCTACACAACATTATTTCATAGCTATATATCAAACAACACTATAAAGAGTTAATTTGGATCATGAAGTTTAAGTGGAGTATATGAAAACTGAAGATTAAGTGATGAATATTCTCACAAAGCTATTAGTAATGGAACTATTCATTAAATTGAAGATACTCCTTAGTGTAGTTACTAATAGTTTTGGTTTAAGGAGGTGTGTTCTAGAAATAAAATAAAATTTTATTAATTACTATAGAATATTCTATATTAGAATTCTCTAGATAAAATATTAGGATGTATTTATTTAAGAGTCTTTTTGTATTCTATATGTACTATAATCTAGAAAACTCTATTTAATAATAATTATAGAATTCTCTAGGTCATGCTAATTTATAAAAGAACTTTAAAATGATCATTGTACAAGTATAAATAGGCCTTAAGCTCTTCCAAAGAGGCTCCATGATTTTACAATTAACTAATTATAAAAAATTTCAATAACTTAAATTGGGAGTTATTTTGATAATTACAAGCAGTCAATAATAGGAATATGATGGGTATGCATGAGAGAGCTTAAGGAAAAATAAACTCTAAAAATAATTTTATCAAAAAATTTCTCAAAATTAGAATGATGAGTCCTAGTATGATTGAAAGAAGAAATACTTTCTACAGGACAAATGCTTTCTACTTTATCCTCGAATTCAGTATTTTTGCTAACAAATTTCTGGAATTGTTAACATATGTGCAATTCCTGCAGTCTGCTGAATAGAGAATTGTAGCGATACCTTGATAATTTTTATTTTTATTTTTATTTTTATTATTTTATTTTATTTATTTATTTATTTTATTGTGAATGCCTGAAGGAGGACTTACTTTATCACAAAATTCATATTTTTTTATTATTGTTTTAAATACAACTGATGATTTTTTACTTATTATCTACAAATATAGGTAAAAGAATAAATAATTTGCACTAATAATACTTGCATTTAGAATATAATAGTACCACTAAATTAGATGATTATCATAGCTGAATAGAAATCAACGCTAGGAGTCGCTCAAGTACTTACTTGATAAATTATTTTTCAATATGACTGTAAAAATATATTTGCGAGGCTACGTATTATAATTATAATCTTGAGAGACATATTTATTATAAAATTATTGTACAGGTCCCCCATCTCTTTCTTTCTGTCCGAATCTATTGCATGTCTTCCCTGTTGCATACTGCATTGCTATTGTGGAATATTTTCTCTGAACAATGGAATATATTTTTACACATAGGGCTGAAAATTGATGACTAGGGCTATAGCAACTGCAAGTTGGCTTAATTCGATTTTGTACAACAATGCGTCATGATCTGAAAATGAGATATGATAAAATATGAAATTAAAAAGTAAGAGAAATAGTAGAAAATAGCTAGTACATTTTAAACCAAAGAGAAAGGGAATCTACATGAAAGTTTTCATAAAACTGAGATAATAGTGTAAAGAATTTTTGGTGTTGTCATTGCTAATGATTTTTCTCAAGCAAAGAAAAGAATAATTTTCTAAAAAATTTCATAAAAGTGAAATAATAGAAAAACAATCTTTATATAAAATTGCGATAAAATATGGTGGGGGGACAACCATTAACAGAGTAATAGTGATCACCTATGCTGAATAGCAATGAGAGCACTATTGATCGCAATCAATGATGATACCTAGCAGCAATGGCCAACAATTGAATCAAAAGCAGTTGATGATGGTTTATGGCTAATGCTGATAACTAGTGATAGTAATGACAACCTATTGTAGCAGTGCTAGTGGCCGAGGGAAAATATAAAAAAAAATTCTTAAAATGCTTTCAAATTATTTTTAAATTTTAATTGTATAACTTTTGACAACAAAAAAAAGTTTAAAAAACACTAAATAATATTTTTTTTTTAAATAAAAACAAAAAATCAAAGAAATCCAAAAACTTTTTTAACTCACCTTTCAATTCATGATTTGCACTAGTAACAAACTATTTTTTAAAATAACCATTGATTGATTTATTAATGGTAATATGATAGAAAGATTATTTGTAAAGAGTAAAAGGGGAATGAAAAAATTGTTGTGACAAATAAAGGAAGAGGAACTTGTATTAAAACATAACTTTTTTTTTCTTACATCAAAATGACAAGACCAAAGGCCTATTTATACTTTTATAAAGACCATTCTAGAAACCTTTCATACACTAGCATAATCTAGAGATTTCTACCAAAATTATTTAATAGAGATTTCTAAATTCAAATAGATGCGGAATACAAAAAGACACTCAAATAAATACATTCTTATATTTTTCTCGAGAGATTTCTAACATATAATATGCTAGACTTTTGTGAAACTAAAAAGCCAATAGAGTCTTGTACTTCATGGCGGACATTTTTCACTAATCTAAAATATCAATTAATGAATCAGGATATTTAATGTAGGCTTCCTCTAAGTATATTTCTAGGTCAAACTTTTGTGAAATAAGAAAGCCAATAGAGTCTATAAAACCATACAACCAAGCCAAATCATCAGACAAACTGTGACTTTCTTCTATTGTGATTGTTGTATCAACTTGTAAAGTGGCTGCTCTAGTATTCTCTTTAGCTGTATGTTGTATATCAACAACATAGAAAGAATAGAGCTCAAAAAGCTTTTGTTCTATATTATCCTTTTTCTCAATAATAATATCGATATCATAAATCTGTGGATAGTAGTAGTTAATGATAAATAATTTTATTCTAGGATCTAGAATGCATGCAATTAAGAATAACAGTGAACAAACTGTCCAATACTTATCAAATTTAGCTTTCTTGTTGCTGCTATATTGGAGATGAATAGAGTATCAAATAAACATTCTATATCCATGATTTTCTTAGTTAGTATTAGATTTGGAAGAAGTCTGTTTGTAGTAGGATAATTTGATCCAGAAAAAATTTCAGTTATTCAATGAAAAGTATGAAGCAACTCTCTAAACTTGTCAAACTGATTCCAATCTTCCTCCGAAGGTAACCATAAATAATTGAGATCTCATAAAGTATACTCTAAAAAAATAGTCTTGTAGTAAAATGCAGACTCCAATATTTTGTATGTAGGCTTCCAACATATAGGCACATAAATGCAAAATGACTTTGTTGTGGATAAGCCAATATGTCTAGAAATCTCACCAAATTTGTGTAAGCTACTAAGGGATCATTTTATAAATAAGTTTGATTCTATTATCTTCTCAATTATTTTTTCAATTTCTTTCAAGCCATCCTACACTGTTAGATTTAAAATATGAACAGCACAACAAAGATGAAAGAAATCTCCCATAGGACTAGTCCTAATTTTTATTGCAAAATTATATTTTATAGAAAAGAAAATCTAACTACACCTACAAAAATAGATGTTAACTAAACATACATACAATCCCAAGTAGTTATATTTTTCATAATTTCGTCTTAGCACCCTGCACATGGGTAACCAAGTCCACCTGTCCTAACATGGATTATGCTTAGGGTCGTAAGCAACCTGCAAATAGAACATTTATATCTATTTTTGAGCAGCCCCTAAAGCACAATCCCCTACATAAAATAATATTAGGCTAACAATTGCCTAACATCTAGTCTACGATCCACATTCTTAACATCTAGTTTAAAACATGATATCATAAAATAAAATACATCATCATTACATACACCGTCCTAACCTAAAGCTAGAAGTGGTGACTTAGCATTCAAATGTGAGTGATTAGGCTTCATGTGGTATGTCTTAGCTAGGTTTTTGAGTTATATTTTTTTTATGTTTTGAAATCATTTAAGTTAATATGGTGGTTCTTTTCATTTCAAGTTGTTTAAGAGATTAGTGAGTTTTAATTTAAATTTTGTTTTACTTCATTTGATTTACACTTTGCATCTAAGTATTGTAAAGACAAGAAAAAGGCTTAACCTCCCTCATCCCTATCCTAAGTTGTTTCCTAAAAGAACATTCTTATGATTTAGTTTCTTTTAGTGAATGATTTATTAAGTTTTTTTTTAATCCTAAGTTTAGGTCAACCTTAAAGAATTCTATTCAACATGAAAGGCATCTTAAGATTAGTGTGATTTAATTACCATCACATAGAATATGTTGAACCATTCCTTTTCATCACCAATAATATGCATTTGATTTAACACTCGATATACCTATACATGCAACATATTTTAGCATACTTAAATGATTATGGATGCAATTGTTTTTAGTAGAAAAGAGGACTTTCATTCTTTAATCAAATATGCACACACATGTATAAAAGATGTAAGCAAGTACGTGTCGTTCTTTAACTAGAGAAGTGAGATAATCAAATGACCTCCTTGGGGCTACATAAAGCCTCATATTCCCAAGATGTCCAGACTATATACTTGTTATCTTAAATACATATGAATGTATATACAACTATAAGGATGAAAATCATGCAAAAGATTATATTTTTGGTTGAATTATTTATATATGTAATATATAAAGTTTTATCCAAATTCTAATTCAAAGATACATATAAATGAAATTAAATAAGTATGTGCCTTTGATAATGAGGGAAGTGAGATAGTTAAATGACCTCTTTGGGGCTACTTAAAGTCTCATATTCCCAAGATGCCCAAGCTATATACTTATTATCATTCAAATATATGTAAATCCGTACATGAACATAGGAACAAAAGCACCACTTTCACATGCTTAAGCTATAAACACATGCAAATCCTATACATATATTCATAACTACTATCACTCCAAATATTATTATCAATCTGTAACTTTTGAAAAATAATTTCGAATTTATTAATGATAATAGCCACACATATAATAAGATTAAGCCAACACATGTAATTTTGCATAAGTAAATTTCTTTTAATTTTCAAAATATGAATGGATGATGCCACATAACATACAACATTTATGGTGATTGAAAAGGAATAGCTAAACATTTCCACATAATTCATTCAACTACACTAATTCCTAAGGACAATCACATTAAATAAAATTATTTAAAGAAAACCAAAGCTTCTTATCAATTTGATTTTTGATTTAGATTGAACTTAAAGAGGAGAGATCATTTGCCAATTTTTTTATCCCATTCCCATTTTGGTGATTTTACTTTGTTTAAGGAAAGATAATTAATTTGTTTTTATAAGTTAATTAAGTTGAACCATTAAACAATCCATTTAATTACCCTTTCCTATGATTTTTTAATTCCATTAACCATTTAATCATGAGCCACAAATGATATGCACATGAGAAAAATAAAATTGCAATGCCTCTAAAAGATCTAATGTAATTGGCTCATGATTAGAGATTAATTAGATTAAAGAATCTAATTAAGTATGCTTACAATTTTTTTCACACTTATGTGTTAATCATAATTTTCTTAAAGGTATTTATGTTATTGAACAGATAAAGAGGAACCCCTAATTTAAATATTGATTTTTTGATGTCATTATCAATTTAATTTGATTTTTTTTGGAACCCCATATAGGGGAATTTTATTGCTCAAATAAAAAGATTACAAGATCCTTAAAGGGGTTAAACTCTGAGACTACCGCTCAAAGAGCTACAATCAACCTAAAGAGTAAAACCCCTATCTAAGTACAAAACTCACAAACAAAAGCAAATACAAACCCCAATAACAAAGAAACAAACCTTTGCACGTAGCAATATCTGCTACCATCCTCTTGAGAGGAGTAAAAGAGCTTTGATCCAATGAAAATTAGCAAGAACCTGTAATAAAAGAAGACACCTGCAAATATCTTGAATGCCAGTAAGTACCCATAAGAGAGGAAATAATTATATTTGGAAACCATAATGCGGAGAAAGGAGTTGCAGGAATCAATCCACTAGTTTGGGACAACCACATACATATGCATCCCACCAGGGGTACCACACATATGCTACTACCATCCAAATCAGGAGATTAAATTGTCACCCTTCAAAGAAAACAAACCTGAGACAACCATCCATTCAAAGAAAATTATAAAGCTCACCACCTTGATATAAGCAGTAAATAAAAAGTAGTTGCTATCCACTGGATGAAACCAAATCACCTTACAACTCAGAGACATCAAAATATGTTTATAGATCATAGCATAACCAACATGAGAGAAAGCAAGGCTAGGTAATAATAGACAGTAGACAACCTCCATGTAATAAACCCAGGATAGGCATATGAAATCTCCGATGAATATACAATTAGAAATTTTATTATCACTCTATACCAAATTAAAATTGCATGCAAGGCATCACAATCCCCAACCGAAGGGAGACAACCAACACCAAAGAAACAAACATTTCCCTCATTTATCAATAAAAAAACCACACCAACCCATCCAGAGAATATATACTAAGAGCAGGCAACAACCAGCCAAAAAGAAATTGAAACAAAAACAGAAAAGAAACAAAAAGACAAAGGTTAAAAGGCAATCAACAATACTTCCTGGACCAAGGAAATAATTCCTACCCGAAGGAATAAAACACCACCTCATTACCAAGTAACCAATGATATCCATATTCCAGCTAATAATGAAAAAGATGACAGCATACAAACTTTTTCCGGCAGCCCAGAGAAAATCGATTCTATACTTGGGCTGCTGTAGCATTTTCTTATGTCGCCCAAAGGAGTCTTAGGTAGCATTCCACTTAATAGCAATGGATGATAAACAATCAGCCACGGTCCACCCAGCATGGAGGAAATTAAAAAAAATAGAGTGAATCCAGTTTTATAAAATTGCAAAAAGAGATGGAAAAAAGATGGGAAATCTCCACCAATCAGCACAATATCCAAGTTCCAAACATAGAAGCTTACATTTTCCTAACATAGGAGAGACCAGATCTATCTAAATTCACAAAACCCCTTAATAAGAGGGGAATATTATCATTGAAAAATAATTTAACCATAGAGGACTTCGCACCTAGATTAGCTAGAAAATCCGCACAAGAATTCCCTTCTCGATGAATATGAGAGATGTGATAATCAAGGGAAGTAAGAAGCCTTCTTGTATGATTGAGAGTATAATATACTTCAGCATTACCATGAGCTCCAGATTTTAGTAAATTCAAGAGCAATAAAGCATCGTTCAAGCCATATTTTTTAAAACCTTTAATGCATAATAATATCCCATAGTGAAGGCCATAGAGTTCAAAAGAAACGAGAACAAGGTCTTACAGGAATAGCAAAAGCGGCAATCATCTTACCTTTAAAATCTCTTAAGATAACCCCACATCCATAGAAACCATTAGCAACCGAACCATCCGTGTTCACCTTAATAGTATGGTTTTGAGGCTTAGTCCAATAAATAGTCTTACAAATATAATCAAATTCAGTCGACGGTAGAGAAATCCCAAGATAATGAGCCAATCGTTTAACATCTTTGAAACTTGATGGCTGGAGAAGTTTATCTTTGTAAAGGGAGGAAATTTTATCTTTATCTATAGCAATGATGTGTTGAAAATTCATGGGAATGTCATTATGTTTAGCTTCATTTCTTTCCATCCAGATATACCACAATAGGGCAATTGCAAGCAGACATTTGACATGACCTTTTGGGGCATAGGATAGAAAGTTATTAAATAGATGTATGACGGAAAGGGATCCATCAAATAGTAAAGTGTTCAACAAACTATCATACCAGTGCCAAACTTTAGCAGCGATGGGTCCATTAACAAAAACATGATCCAAAGTTTCTATGTGGAAACAACATTGACACTTAGAAGGGAGATGGAATCCTTTTTTCTGGAGAATGGCATCCACAGGAATATATTGTTTAAGAATACGTCAAGTGAGAACCGAAAAGGAGGTTGGAATAGCGTTACACCAGATTTTGGAAAATATTGGAGAGTCTTGATTGTTAGATCTAATAGTCTGCCATACATCCTTAAAAACAAAGTATCCAGTAGATGATTTGTTGAATAGAATTTGATCCATTTTATTAGTTGTAGGGATGATATTCAGAACTTTTTTGATGATAGTATTAGGGACATAGGCTCCTAGTTGAGCAATATTCCAAGAGTTTTGAGTAATAAAATAACTTATTTTAATCCTTTCGATCGAATGGGTGTTAAGTAGAGCATCTATAGAACCCTCACCCAACCAATTATCTTGCTAAAAAAAGGATGAACCATAATTAACACCCCAGGATATAAGCTCTTCAGCCTCCCACTTAATGTTATAAAGTCTTTTCCGCCCAGGAGAGTCTCCCATTTTGAAGCTGCAAATTATTGGATGTTTACCCTTACAGTATTTAGCAAGCATAAAATTTGACCATAAGCTGTAATTACTTCTAAGGTTCCACCACATTTTATGTGAAAAACATTTGATGGACTCTTCTAAAGTTTTACAACCCTGGCCACCTTCATTCAATGGGCAACAACACTTGTCCCAGCTAGCCCAGTGTGTTTTCTTAGATGATGAGTTTGATCCCCAGAAGAATTTATTAAAAATCTGGTTTATCTTATTAATAATAGTTGTGGTAGGGACAATAGTGGAAAGCAGATAGAAGGGTAAGGAGCAGAGAATACTTTTGATGAGGACTAATCTGGCTCCAAAAGAAAGGTGGAATTCCCATGAGGAGATTTTCTTATAGATTTTTTGAATTACTTCATCAAAAAGGAAAGATCTTTTAGCACCACGATATAACGCGTACCCAGATATTTAATCGGAAGACTATATTAGGAAAAGCCCGTGATATTCTTGATATTGTTAATCCTGGGAATAGGGATCGAGTTACTAGCAATGAAGCCACTTTAATCAGGGTTAATTTTAAGGCCACTCTCCCTCCCAAAATGAATAAGAAATTTATACAATTTCTTAATGTAATAGATAGACCCATTGCAGAAGATAATGAAATCATCTGCAGAGCAAAGGTGAGAGATGGGAAAACCACCCCTAATCTTGTAGCACATGTTGGGCATTCTGAGAAACATAAGTTTAAGGTTACGAAAGATATTCGATAGCAATAATGAAAAGGACCGGGGAAAGGGGATCCCCCTGCCTGATACCATGCGATGATCCAAAGAAGCCTTGGATCTTACCATTAATAAGCAAGAAAATCCTAGAAATTTTAATATCATTCTTAATTAAATTAATGAAGGAGTCAGAGAAGCCAAATAAAGATAAAATTTTATAGATAAATGACCAACTAATGTTATCATATGCTTTCGATATGTCTAATTTTAGGACTAGATTCTCACATCGAACTTCAGTATTTAAATCATGGACCATTTCTTGAGCCAATAATACATTATCAGAAGTAGAACGACCTTTAACAAAGCCAGTTTGATTAGGAGAAATGATTTTGGGAAGTAGCATACCCAATCTTTTAGCAAGGATCTTGGATATGAGCTTATTGAAGAATGTGCAAAGACTTATGGGCCTAAATTGATTCCAATGTTCAGGGTTTTTGATTTTAGGAATTAGTACAATGGAAGTACTAGAGAAGAATTTGGGAGGGTGGTCCCTCTAAAAAAATCAAGAACCGCTTTAACCACATCATCTTTGATAACATTCCAATATTTTTGAAAAAAGAGAGGAGTGAATCCATCAGGGCCAGCCACAGAATCTGTATTCATACTCTGAATGGTCGATGTAATTTCATCTTCAGAAGGTAAGGATGTAAGCATTATGTTGTCATTTTCAGTTATGATTTTGGGGATAACCTCAGGACTAGCCAAATCCTCCTCACTCACATGATTATTAAGCATGTTATTGAAATAAGAAACACCCAACTCAGCAAGTTCATTTTCGCCAATCCAACTATCGAATTTTAATTTCTTAATGCAATTTAAGGCTTTTTTATTATTGACTAACGATGAAAATACTTGGTATTCCTATCGCCGATAGTTTCTTAGCGAGCCTTTTTTCTAAGTTTTCTCCATATCTTGATATTTGGATAATTTATCTTTGGCTTGGTTTAATAAAAGAGTCTTAGAAGGATCCAAAATAACCTCTTCCTCTAATGATATGACCTCTTGTTCTAATTCTTTTACGTTAGTGAAAATATTTTTGAAACAATTATTATTCCACCATTTGAGCAATTATTTAAGCCTTTTTAATTTTAGCCAAAGTCTCTTCATCCCCGAAACAGAGTCGTCAGGATAAAGAGGATCTCCCCAATTAATATCCACCACCTCCTTAAATTTGGTATCCAACAACCACATATTCTAAAAATGAAAAGGAGTACAGAGAGGAGGGGACGATGTATTAGCCTTAACGGAAATAAGCAAAGGAGAGTGATCGGATAGGGTTCTACTAAGATGTTCAACCGATGTACTCGGAAATGAGTTTATCCATAAATCATTAAACAGGATCCTATCAAGTCTTTGCCACATTCTGTGATTATTCCATCTGAATTGGGATCCACTGAAACCCAGATCCATCAAATGACATTCAAGAGCCCTATTATTAAATTCTTCCATAGATAAAGGGTTAGGAGGGTTTCCACCCCTTCGTTCTGTTGAGGAAGCAATAATATTAAAATCTCCACCTACGAACTAGGGAGCATTAATCGAGGTCGAGAAATTAATCAGATCGTTCCATAGGTTCCTTCTACCATACCTATTGCAGGATGCACAGACAAAGGATCCAAAGCTGGACCAATTGCCAAATGTGATTTGAGTATTCACAGCTCAGTGAAGGTCCTGAATAATATGTAAATCAAAAGAATTTTTCCAAAAGATCCAAATTTTATTACTTGAATTAGCAAAAGAACTACTAAAGCCAATCATTCTATCCATAGTTTGGATGTTAGAAGGAAGAATAAAGGGTTCCAAAATTTCCAGCAAAGAAATGTTATGGTTACGAACTAAGTTGCTAAGTCTATTGAGAACAGAAAGGGAGCCTATCCCTCTCGCATTCCAAATTAGGAAAGAGACCATTACTTAGGACGAGAAGAGCCAGATCTAGTAATTCTAGCAAAGATAGGGGATTTAGATTTATGTGATTTGTTTTTCCTTTTTGAGACAATATGAAAATCCTTTTCCAAACCAGTAGCCTCACCATCCGATAAGAAGATTCCAATTAATTGTTTATTGCCTGTAGATTCCTGAAGGTTACCTATCAATTCTCCCTCTTCCAACTCATTGTTCCTCTCCTGATGCATCTTAGTTTTAGAATTTTGGTCCATGTTAGCAGAAGAGTTGGTGGATGGGTTAGAATGGGGAAGAACACAAACCCTTAGATCTGGGGTGGAAGTTATCTCTAAATACTGCACCTCCTCCAAACCAACCTTCTCATTTAATTGATCTTTAACTACAGGAGATGACATTGCAATACAATTAGCATTATTTAGAGAATTAGAAATAAGAGGAGATCCTGAATCAGAATTGGGAACATTAATATCGCTATTTTGTATTTGAGACTTGGCTCCACCATGAGGAAAATGATCCTTCATTAGGTTTGTGCCTATGAGGGATTGATCTGCTATATTCAACTTTGGATCAATTTTATGCCTAAGAGTTTGGGGCTCATTTTTATCAGTTAATGGGGCAGCTCTCTCCTTTGATGTTTCTTGCACATTTTCCTTAGTACTAAGGGTAGATTTGGAGACTAAAGAATTCTTTTTTAAATGTGGGTGAGCTATAAAAGAGTCAGCAAATCCATGACCATGAATTTTGTAATGTGAACAAAATATAAGAAAATTTTCAAATTCTATTTTTTTGCAAATATCCATATTTTTCTGATCCTATCCAAATTTCTTTAGGATATTTTTTAGTAATATCCACTTCCACAAGAACACGGGCAACAGAAAGTCTAGAGCTAGACGCAGTAGCTTGATCCAATTAGAGAGGGCGACCGAATAGACCGGCCACCGCATAAAGAAATTCAGGGTTAAAGAAATGCACACGAAGATTGGGGATAGACAACCAAACTGGAACAATAGGAGATTCCTCTTTAATGTCAAAAAAGGGGGTCCATTTTAATAAACACATTTGGCAGTTGAATACATAATAAGAACGTCTTGAAAAAACATGAGAGTAATCCAAATCGTTAGCCAATTGAATCAAAATATGTCGAGAATCGATTAAACCCACCAATAAAACACCTGTCAATTTTAGCGAATGAAAAAAACTTCAAATATTTTCCATGGACATGCGTCGAAGAGAAAATTTACCCACTAAAGCAAACTCATAAGGCTTAGCCAATTTTTCTACCACAACATCAGAGCACATAACAGTAGGTACACCCCAAAAAGTAGTAGAAACAAAATCAAAAGACTCACCACCATTATTTACTTTACAGCAAGCACATCCCTAAATGATTTTGAAGATTGGGTAGGAATAGTACCATTATTCCTCATCAATCCACTGAGAACTGACTAGATGCATTAGGATTCCCCCACAGGGGAGCAACCGATGAATCCATATTTAAAAGTATGGCATCCCACCTGAAGCACTAGCACACTATACTAAAATCAAAGCCAAAAAAATAGAGAAGCCAAAATCGCCGATAAGGATCGGCGACAAAGTAAGTAGAGTCAGAAAAAGCAAGAGAGAAAGGAGAAGGGAAGAATCCTCTGGGGGGAAATATAACCGGCCGATCGCTAGAAAAAAGGAGAAATCACCTAGGGCGGCTAGGGCGCTCGAACGGGGAAAGGGAGAAATCACCGAGGAGAATTAAATTATATGTCAATTTAATTTGATTTAAATTCATTATTCATTGGTTAATTAATCTCTTAATAAACTCATTTAAGGTGATGAATTTGGAAAAGTAATTAGAAAATAAGTCCTAATCACCCTCCCTCATTATTTTACAATTAATAAGTGATTAATGAAGTTAAATTAATTAACTTTTTACTATTTAGAATCTTAAATAATCATTAAATTGATTAAGAGGGTAATTAAGGGTTTAATTTAAAATTCCCTTAATTACATGGCCAAAAAATCCCAATAAAATAATAAGAGGTAGAGGCCATCCCATTATATCAATATGCCAAGTTTGGGAATAATTACCCAAGTAATTAGAGCTTAATTAAGGGAATTAAGGAAATATTCAAACCTAATTAAGCTTTAATCACTATTTAAAATCAAATGAAATTATTTTTATTAAATTCTCCTCTATTTAGCCTTTCCAAAATATATTTATTTAAATTCTCCAATACTTCATTTTATTAAATTCTCCTTTTTCATTTCTTAAATTTAGCTGATTTTGAGCTCAAATGGTTTAATTAAGTTAATCAAACTTAATTACATTAATCTGGGTTCACTTGAATTCAAATTTCATTTTAATTTATTATTTTAATTTATTATTTTAATTTTATGCTTTAGTTGAGTTTGTGCACGTAGTCACTAATTGCAGTATCCTAAGTGCATAATTAGGGAGCTCCTAATCTAAGATTGGAGATCCTAATTTACTGAGATTATTGTGCTATTAACTTTACTTGAGGTTAATAGAACCTTAGCGCATAGATTAAATCCTAGGCCTAAGAGGAGGGTTGTCAACCTCACTAAAAATGGTCAAACACTTATGTAGTCATGTTTTAGCTCTTCGCAATTTTTGGAGGGTCCTAAGAGAAAAACTATGAATATTTCTTCAAGTTTTTGGAGAAGCCAATTAGAGAGATTCAAGAAAAAATATCAATGGTAGCGAAGAAGACTTTCTTATCGCTATATTTTTGAGTTTTTTTCTATCTTCTCATTCTTTCATTTATTGTAGCAATGTTCATTTACAAGTTTTCCATATATTTTTTTATTTCTTCATGAATTAAACTCCCCTTTAAAATTCACAGTAGCTTAACAAATATTTCATGTATTGAATTTATTATTGGAATATAGGTATGTTGTGAAAGGAAAACAACAAGTTAAGAACTTTAGGAATTTAACAAAAAAGGTTAACAACTATCTTAGTATGGGAGAAGATTTTAGTTTTTCCTCAGTGCCTTAATTTTACGATCCAAATAACATCTAATCAACCTAATTTTGATAATTGAGTGCAATTATCATAGGATCATACTATACTCACTCTTTATTACCTAGGGAAACTATGTGATTTTACACGTATGGACTATCATAGTCACATTATAAATATTTCCAAGAAGATACCATTGCCTAGTTACATTTTAAGCCACAGATCTAGTGATTTCAAGAAAGAGTTTATTGAAGCTTTATTTAAAAAGGCCCACCTAGATTTCTTAAATGAATTAAACTTTGTTAAACTTTTCAACATAAAGTCATCTTTAATACTGAGATGACTGGTAAAGAAACATGTTAGGCATAAGTAAGAGACAACCAAAGCATGAAGAACATATCATATTAAAAAAATTATGAAAAATGATATTATTTACCACAGTATAAGTTCTATCCAATCCTCAATTTCATAATGTAGGGGATTATTAATTAAGTTACTTGATCGCTTTAGAATAAAATTCCTTTAACATCCTCATACTTTAAATTAAGTTTTGAATTATGTTCATAATAATTTGATTATTTTCAAAAGTTATCAGTCTAAATGAGCCATAAATATTAGTGTGCATTATATTAAGTGACATTATAGATTTTGATCTTGACTTTTATAAATAACTTTCCTATGATGTCTTCTCAAGTAAACCTCTTCAAAATAATTGGTAGCTTTGCTTTTGCAAGATAAGCCTCTCACCATCTCTTTCTATGATTAAAAATTTAAGGCTATTGAAGTTATTGTGTTCTTATCATAGATGGAATAGTCATGATTAATCCTTAGAGAAACCCTTTAAATTCTTTTTAACATCTCATAAATTATTTGAGAAAAATATTATACTATTTAAATAGGTACCTCATTAATCAATTTATTTTCTATTATATCATAAAAATAATTGTTTTACATTAAGTCAATATCATATCCTTTCTCTAATAATTAGCCCAAACTCAAAATATTATTCTTCATATTTGATGTGAAGTAAATATTTGAGATGAATTCATGGACTTTATTCTTTGAGCATATGAGAATTATACTTTACGTCCCATAAAATTGCTAAAGAAACTTGACACATGTATATATAATAATGACAATTTCCATGAAAAAATCATTAATAAACATTTTTTCATGATTTTTGATCCTTCATTATTTTAGTCTTGTGTTGATTGATAAATCCATGCTTTTTGTATTATTCAAAATCAACAAACTCAACAAGACATATAATATAAGGTGATTCTTAATTTGCGTGAGAACATTCATGCATAATAATCATACAATTCACATCATCAACATTCAGACCACCCACATTACTTAGAAACATTGATTCATACAATATAGACATAACATAAGCATGGACACTAAAAAACTATTAATATGGAAGATGCCTCTTAAAGCATAGAAGTATTCATCTTTGACAAGCTAATAAAGATAAGGTGGCCTTCAAGTAGAAAATGACAAATCGGTTTAGTTCCTGGCTTCACTTTCAACATTTTGAAACCTACATAATTTGGGTTCCATTATGAGGTGTTTGTGTGGCATGTCGCTACAGAATCCACCATCAATCCATCTTCCCCGAACAATTGTACTTTATATGCTTCAATGTTCATCGTTCTCTAACAATAATATAATGCTCTTGGGTATGGTTCTGGATGACAAGAGACTAGTGCTTCCGCGTCCTATATATATATATATATATATATATATATATATATATATATATATATATAATTTGATTAACTTCATGATTAATTTAGAAGACACTTAGCACTCACCATGCGCCTCCCTCCTTTGGGTCCCACCACATGCTTTTACCCCATCATTACCACGTACCATAGAAGTCTGAATAGTTCGCACATCTTCGCTGCCTAGTTCAACCTCAATGAACTCCACCATGTCTTCCATGGACGTAACACAACGCTTTCTCTCACCATCGAGGGGTAACTCCTCACACTCTGCCAAACTTTGTTGCATGGCTACAACCTCTGCTAATCCATGCTGGATGCCAAAGTAGCTAAGAATTTCATGGAGTTTTGAGGAAGTGAAAGGTGTAGCCTTGGCTTTCACGATAGGGAGGAAGGGCGTGGTTGAGGTAATCTTGGTGAGGTCTAGAGACATAATTGTGCCTGGGTTTAAGCTATATTTTAGAAAGAATAGTGGAGTATTTGGGTCATTGTGGATTTGTTCCTTAGTGGCTGCACATCTGTAACTAATGAAGACAGTTGGTGCCTTTTTCAATTCAAAAGAGTGCATCATCTTTTCTGTTGTCAAAAGAAGAAAGTTTTTTTTTTAGAAGAAGAATTCTAGATTATAATTTGTAAGTAGATGAAAATAGTTCCAACTTCCAATTAGTATGAATTTACATAAATAACAATCATGTGAGAGTTTTGAAATCAAAGTAGTGTTCCATGGTATTTTTAATACATTATATTGAAGCCAAGACATCAACATTATCAACATCACAATAAAAAAAAAATACAAGTATATATTTTTCCTAAGACATTTCTCATGTTATTTTCTATATGACTTTTGTACTATTCGTACCAAGTTATTTTATGCATTTTGACAATTGTATTATGTGTCATTGATGTGTCGTTAGATTTTAGTGCTAGTTCCGTGTTGTATCTTGTTTTACATGTAGGTACTTGAGTTAGGCTAACCCATTTCCTTGACCTCATTTTTGTTACAATCGATAACCTTTTAAATTGATCTTGTGAGGCCATGTGGAACTAATTATTGATTTAATGATAAAAAAATTGTTTAATATTAGTTAACTATTTGCAAAATAATTTTTAATTAATTATTTTATGGTAATCATTTAAATGAAATGTGTTTCACCAAGCTTACCTGAAGGCTGTTCACTTGAAGGATAACCTTAAATGTTTGTCTTATTGCTTAAATATATTTATAGATGAGTAGCTAATTACAGTGAGGATGAAGATAGCAGAAAGCAGAAAATCCATGGGAGAATCCACTGTGATGAATGATTAAAATTGAAAGATTTTTGAGTGAGTTAAGGATTGTTTTGTGGGCTCCTTATATAGTAGCCAATGGTTGAACAATTCAACAAAGATAATATTAGTATATTTTTTCAGATTAAATTTTCTTGGTACCGAGTGATTATTATTTATATTTGTACAAGATAATTTCAATGATTTTGTAAAGTCAAATATTACATAATATTTTAAAAAATTTTACAATAATTATGATTATTATTATTACGCAAAATATAAATAATAATTAAGAGGTTAATATTGATTTTGATCGTGTATAACAGTGGATTGATAGATTTCCTGCAGACTGCTGAATAAAGGATATATAAATTATTGATCACTTTATATATATATATATGTATATAGATATATATATAATATATATATATATATATATATATATATATATATATATATATATATATATATATATACATATATATATATATATATAAATAGATAGATAGATAGATAGAGTGCCCCTTTGATCGTATAACAGTGGATAGATAAATTTTGATCACTTTATATATATATATATATATATATATATATATATATATATATATATATATATATATATATATATATATATATATATATATATATATATATATATATATAAAGTCAAATATTACTTAATAAACGTAAATAATACAGTGCCCCTTTCTTTTTTTTTGGTCCGAGTCTCGTCTGCATTCTCTATTGCAGTTGTGGAATCTTTTTTCAGATCAATGGAATATATTAACCCACATAGGGCTGAAAATAGGCGCTAAGGATATGATAAATATAATTTGTATAACAGTGACTCATGATCCGAGAAACAGGATAAAATATAAAATTGAAATAAGGAAAAAAGAAAAAGAAAATAGTTGAAAAAAATATATTTTGTCGTGGATTAATATTTTTTTAAGGACAAAATAAGGGCATTTTCGAGAAAATTTTCATAAAGTTGTTATAATAGAATAAATAATTATTGATTTTTTTCATTCCTTAAGATTTTGTTTGAACAAAAGCAAGAAAATATTACAAAAAGTTGGCAAGTCATTCTAATTTAATAGTTGATAACTTAGGCTTTTAATAAAAAATCTTGAGGTTAAAATTATGAATTTGTGATGAGATATATCAAAAAATTTCCGAAAAGTTGTCTTTTTTTTTTTAAATTAAATTGAGTCCTAATGATAACTAAATTAGCAAGTAATAGTTAATATGTACCTTGAATACTCACAACAAACTTTTCCAAAGGAAAAACATTATTTTCTATGTTATTGTTTCAGGTTTTTGTTTACACCTAACAAATCATCGGTGGATATGTGCACTTTCATAATGAGAAAGAGGAGTAAGAATATTAATAAGTTATTACTTAAATTGAATAAAAAACTAATTTTTGTAATCCCCTTTTATTTACTTTGGCATTGTTTGAGATCTTTTTTATGTTTTATTTTTATTTATAATTCTATTTTTTTTTAAATTCTTGCTTGAAATTAAACATATTTGGCATTTTGAAAACCTCTTTTTTATTTATCAATGTGATTGTGGGGAAGATCGTCAACAAGAAGCAATTGTGGTAGTTGAAGGGATAGTAATATTGTCGTGGCAGCTAGCTACAATAATGATGATGAACAACAATGTTCATTGATGGAGTTATGATAGTAGCCACTAATAATATTTGAGTACTAATAGTGACAACTTTTGATAGTGGTGATAGCCAAATGAAGATAATGTTAGCAAGTTATTTTTAATAATTTTCAAAACATCCAAATTTATATTACTTATAAAAAAAAGGTTAAAATTTTAATTAAATGATCATATTTTATTTTAACAGAAAAAGTTATCCTAAATTTTCTATTATAGTTTTTTTTTGTCCATATTTAAAATTTAAAACCTACTTTTTGTAACTTTATGCAAATCTATATACTCAAAATTTCGTAATGAATGAATCATGTTATTATTCGAGCCTTCCACATTATATCAGAGTTATGATTGAATGCCACCTCATCCTCTCCTATATTTATTCTCTCAGTCCTCTAACCCTAGTTCATAGAACTTCTATTTTGCATAGTTCTTAAGGACTTAGAATCCGTCACAATTTTTTTAGCAAAACTAAAATTTCATTAATTTGAAAGATAGTACAAAAAGTCTAAAACTACATCAAAGACTTAGTATTATCTTTTAATTAATGTAAAGAGGTAGTACCGATCACAATTTGATTTTTCTTAAGATGAGTCCATCACTCTTCTAATTTGCATACATAAAGGCCACTATCCTCTTCACCACACATGCGATCAATCCCATTTATAATAACCAGTTACTCGCACTTTCCTTATGATCTCTATACCTGCTTCTATCCAAACCATATACTGCCAATTGCCTACATATGCTTCTTCATATGACCTTAGGTAGCATGCATTTTCCCACTCACACTAATTGCACTTTAAGTTTATGCTTGTTGCTTCCTATTGTTTCTTTATGAGCTTCCCAACTATTGAAATCATTTTTGAACCTTGACCTTGGTTAGTTCTTTCTACCTTAGCCAATCCTACTAGACCAAATCATCCTAAATTTCTAAGGCATAAGCCCTCAAATCTTCTCTTAAATTGTTCAATCAACATATTCTTAAAGCCGTGCATTAGCACACTTGATGATGGCTTCTTGACACACTTATCTATGGCTTCTTTAAACTCTAAATGTATTTCTCTTTCATTGTGTGCACTCTACAATTGTGTCCATTAGCTAATATTTTTATTCTTTTTAAGTCCTTTGAGGAAGAATACGCAACATGTATATATTTTTTATATTGTGTATTTTTATGAGACATGCTTGAAGAAAATGATGCTAACTTTTATTAACTCAACCAATGAGTTATGATTTTAGCTAGTAAATTTTGAAAATTAGTCATGCATCGATTTATTCATGTCATTTATATTTGTGTGCTCTTTGTCAAGTGCGTGTAGTTGTAATGATTTTAGTAAAGTATATGCACATGTTAGAAAATGATTCATTTGGTTGGATACAAAAATAATTTATAGTCATCTATTAATGTAAGATTACCAAATCAAATTTCTTATATGTGAGGAAAAGTCTATCCCATATTACTTTTATTGGTCGTATATGTTGATACATGCATGTAATCATCATATTTAAAATACAGAAAATAATTCAAAATTTAGAGTTCAATTGTCCTAACTCATACACTTCTTATGTCCATTCGTTAAAAGAGATGTCTGAATATTTTTTATGCTGAATTTTTTTTTGTAATTATATATCTTACTTGTATTAGATTTATCCTATAGTAAGTGAATTATATGATGATTATCATTATAACTTTTAATCTCAAATAAATTGTCTTCAATAAGTAGAGATCAAGTAATATATTACTCTTCTGTGTTGATTTTATTTTCAAAGTTTTCTTTGTAGATATACTTAGTTGATGAAAACTTTAATCAAATAATCTATAATTTGATATTAATTGAAACTGATGGCACTCTCAAGAGTGAGGAAATAGAGATGGGTGAAATGGTGTGTTAAATAAAATTCTCAGCAATCTATAAATTATTTTGAAGCAAAAAGAAAATATTTAAATAATATATTATAAGCTAATTGAACACAATAATAATTATTTTTATTATCTTTTCAAAATAATGTTCTCAAGATAAGCTACTTGATATAAATGATTATTCTATCAAGTTCTTAATTTTTTTTTATAACATAAGTTTATTGAATCAAATATTTGTTCCACATAATTTTTTCATGTGGCTTGAATAATATTCAAGATTAGTTTCTTAACTGATTTATGAAGAAAATAATACTGATGGCATTATATTCTCTACCATAAAGTCAAATTATTAAAAATAATAAAGTTATGCAAGTAAAGTTGTGATGTAAAAAGTAAAAAGTAATATAAACTAATTATATTATTGTTTTAAGTCAAAGACCTATGTCCATACCTCGACTTCAGTTGATTTAGAGGAAATGACCTATCACAAGATCCCAAATGAAAAGCTTAAACTTATGACTTTTATTTAGTTTATGTGATGTGATATTTTATGTTTATGTCCCAAGTGTTGTATTTTATAGTAGTGGATGTACTTGATCATATTTAAGTGTTATTTGAGAGTTGTGATTGAAATTATTTAATTCATGTATTAATTAATATGTATAATGTCGGTATGGTGCCTAGGCACTAGTCTTATGGGGCCATGACAGTGCATTCTGAGGTATTTAGTATTTGGGGACAAAGAAGTTGGTGCTTTGACACTGGCATGTAGCACCTTAGCATTGGACTGTAGTGACTTGATGACGCGAAATGACATGCTTTAACTGTTTTTTTTTTTCAGTTTTTCAGTAGTTTTCTCCCAAGCGATGCATCTCTTCGAGTATTGTACTTATTGAAACACTTATTCTGACCTAATGGAGATTTAAACTTATTTTTATGTGAAAAACTTTAGTGTAGATCAATCTTTGATTGGAGCTTGGTGGCTAGCTATCTAGAGGATTTGATGATCCTTCACTGTAGTTCTACTTTGGAGAGTAGAACTTCTTTGCATCTCTTTCACTCGGTGAGGGAAGACCTTGATGCATTTCTTCTTTCTCCATTCACGCGACATCCATTGCGACGCACCATCATCTTCTTATATGATACTTTAATATAAATACAAATACCCCTACCCATATAATTAAACTATGTTCATTATATAAAATAGATAAGAGAAAGACTCTTTTTCACAAGTAATTTTCTAATGAAAGATCCAAAAGTTTTTTCAATAACAAATCTCTCTATATTGTGTCTAGTCTCAATAGCTACAAAATGTCTCCATCATTTACGCTTTAATAAAACTATATTTAAGTCATTAGCTACAAAATCTTATTATCTTTAAAGAAAATAAAATGCACTAGTTGCTCATGCAATATGCTTTATATTATATAGTATGATATGTTCAAGAAAATTAGTATCAAATTATTCCATTAATTTAAATACTTAATTAGATTAAAGAAGGATACATATCAAATTGTAATATCACACAATGTAATTGATTCAAATTTTGATGATGGCAGCTAATAGTGTCTTTATACTCGTCGAATGGTAATATCACAATATAAATGTTTCAAATTTTGTAAGTCAAAGAAGACTACGAAAATTCTGACGAGTATAAAAACACTTAGCTGGCCCTAATATATATCACACCATATAGTTGATTCAAAATTTGAATATATCAAATTGTGGTAAGTTAAACTGCTAGTTAGTTAGTGATGATTTTGATCGTACACTATCATAAATATCATACTATATAATTAGTTTAGATTTTTAGTTATCTCAATTAATGCTATTTGATTCTTTATATAATTATACTAAATAGGCCATATCATAAATCATGATATCTCCTTTTCTTAATAAGAATTAACCATGTTATCTTGAAAATGAGGCTAATAATATATTATGATCTATTTTTCTTAGTTTTAATAAGTTTTATTTTTACTTATATCTCTCATATGTATGTGATGTATTGGTAACCTCTATGCCTGTAACACTACAAGAAAGATGAAATTACTAACAAAAATTTTCTGTAGCTTTATACTAGTCAAAATTTTCGTAGTCTTCTTCGACTTACATTACGATAAGAAAATGTCATCATTTTTCCATCGATTATTTCAAACAAAAAATTTTGACCATCAAAAATACTAAATGCCAAGGTAAGTACTTCTGATGTAATATTTTGATGGAAAATTCCATCGATTATTATAATCCAACTTTATGATACTTTAGGGTATTAATACCCTGAATTTAACATTATATCAATGATTGTAAATGGATATCAAAGCTGAGAGGTCATGGACGTATAATAAATTACTTTCTGGATGCAAAATAACAACTGAAAAAATTTATGGATGGAGTTTAGTACATCATTTTTATTTCATCACAGAAATCATCTTTTATGAATGAAGGAAAGTTTAGATTTCATGTATGAAACATAAAAATCACACTATTTTAATGCCAGATAAAGTATACATTAATTTATATCAAAGTAGATTTCAGTCAAACTAATGGATTTGGACATTGGATGGTGAGTGCGAACCAACTTTTGATAGTCAATGCACCGCATCATATAGCGGTTAAACACATTAAAGTACTGAAATACGTAATAGATATGAGGAGATTCTCTTCAATGCATATAAAGTATAAATTTAGGAAATTTTGAAGAAGCACTAGATGCTAAAACCCAAAAAAATTATGACATATTAAGCCCAACAAAATAACCATTGTGGCATGTATGCATCTTGCCTTTTGAGTTATTTATGCATGTCTGTTTATTAAGCATTAAAATAGATTTTAATATGTCATGTAAATGCTTCGATTAGGTTGTAGGGCTACTTAAGGAGTCCCCAAAAGAGAACTTTGTTCTAAGTGATTATTATCAAACAAAAAAATTGATTTTAAAGTTATAATTATCTCCATAAAAATAGATTATTGTATTAATGATTATATATTTTATTACAAAGAAGATGCACCACAGATAGTGTTGAGAACAATCCGGTTTTGAGCCGATATAGGACCGGCTCGAAATTGGCTCAAATTAATTTTGTATTGGCTCGAAATTGACTCGTAGCTCGTCATAATAAAGTTCTGGCCAGCTCAGTTCGAATCTGAATCGAGCTCGATCCGGTTTGAAAGCAATACGAGCTGGCTCATTTCTATAATTTTAATACTATTTTAGCTCAAATTTTGAATCGTTCTGGCTCAAAAATATAAACAAGCTGGCTCGTTTTGGTTTAGCCAACACAAATTAAATGCACAAAGAAAATTAAAAACATAAAAATTGAAAAAAAATTTTAAGGAACCCCATATAGGGTAATTTTATTGCTCATAAGAAAATGATTACAAGATCCTTAAAAGGAGGTAAACTCTGATTCTACCACTCAAAGAACTACAATCAACCTAAGGAGTAAATCCCCTGTCTAAGTACAACTCACACAGCAAAAGCAAAGGCAATATCCAAAACAAAGAGTAAAACACAGGCACCAACCATACATCCACCAACGTCAGTAAAAGGAGAGCTGATAAGATTTTGCATCCAAAAGAAAAAGCCTGCTTGAAACCTGCATACAAAGAAAAGGACTCTGCAAACAACTAGAAGGCTATTTAGTACCAATAAAATAGGAGTTAAATATAATTGAGTAAACATAAAATTGAAAGATGATCGAAAGATTTTGAGGGGCAAGAAACCATCCACACTAGTTTGGGGCAGCCACATACATATGCATCCAAAGAATAAGGGGATACAGCACATATAGTATTACCATCCAAATATGGGAAGTAATTCGCCACCCATCAAAGAAAACAAACCAATTTCCACTAAATGAAGCCAAAACCACCTTCCTTTATCTACATTCGAGTTCATATATCGCCAACAGTTATCCAATAAATAATCCACACTAATCAACCAATTATAATTAGGTTCAGGAGAAAATAGCATGACAAAGTAAGTGAAAAGGAAGAAGGCATGGCACCAATCAGCAGGAAGCCGCCATATACCAAACCAACGAAAGGCATACAGAATTCCCAGATGAACATACGAAATGTGAATTCACCAATCGCTCATTTCATATAGAACCATCATTTCTCCGATAAACAATCCACACGAAATGAAAACTCCCAACCGAAAAGAAAGCATATACAGCCAACGAGGCATATATTGCCAACATCTATCCAATAAACAACCACACCAATCCACCCATGGTCCATATTATACTTAACTTGAACAAGCTTAGGAAGATAAAAAATAGCATCTAGATCCAATGAGGCTTAAGTAAAACCACCATCTAAATAGATCCAAAGGGGCATAACATACTAGAGTAAATGGAAAACAGAAGCCATGATACCAATCTGCAAACACCGTAAATACCAGAACAAAAGAAATCATCCCAAACTCATAGTGAAATAACTAAAAAAAGCCTCCAACATGACATAACATAAAAGTAAAATAGCAAGCAATACGCCAAATCGAAAGGAAGGCGCTTACAGCTCCTAGGAAAAAATATCTGAGGCCACCATAGCAGCAACTCAGATTAGACAATAAGAATGAGGGAAGATTTCTAGCTAGAAAAAGAAAATAAACTGCCAAGACGTTCAAGTAAATAGTATGAAAACCATTCCAGCAGTTAGGCATATCTATAGAATCATTAGGAAACATTCCTAACAAGCATAGCTATTTAAGAAATGCAATAATATAGAATGATAAAGTTTTTCATCAAAGCCCATCTGAAAGGTCTTCCAAACAGCATTCCGGATATATAGCCCCCAAAAAACAATGATTTTCTCTATGAGTACAAGTGCCATATGCTCCAAAAGAGGGAGGGAAAACCTCATCCATTCAAGAGATGAAACAAAATGCAAAACTAAAAGCTTACATGTTTCTAACATAAGATAAACCACTTTTATCTAAATTAACAAGCCACCTTCATAAGGGGGGAGTATTATCATAAGAGAATATATTTACCATAGAGGACTTGACACCCAAATTGGCAAGAAAATCTACACAAGAATTGCCTTCTCGATAAATATGTGAGATATGATAATCAAGAGAAGAAGCCTCCTTTTGTGGTATAGTATAGTATATTTGCCATGAGCTCTGGAGTTTAATAAATTCAAAAGGAGGAGAGCATCAATTTCAAACTAGATTTTTTAAAAGCCTTTTTGAATGCATAGTAATATCCCATAATGTAGGCCATAAAGTTTAGCAAAAAGAACGAAAAAGGTCTTAAAGGAATAGCGAACGCAACAATCATCTTGCAATTAAAATCTCTTAAAATACTCTCATAACCATAAAGCCCATTAGCAATAGATCCATCAGTATTAACCTAAATAATATGATTATGGGGTTTAATCCAACATATAATCTTACAAATAAAATTAATTTCAGTAGACGGGAGAGAAATCCCAAAGTAGTGGGCCAGATGCTTAACATCTTTGAAGTTAGAAGGAGGAAGAAGGATAGCTTTGTAAAGGGAGGTAATTTTACATTTGGTTCTAGCAATAATGAGGTGAAAATTCATGGGAATATCATTATGTTTAGCATCATTTCTTTCCAACCAGATATACCATAGTAAAGTAATAGCCAGAACACATTTGACATGACCTTTCGAGGAAGAGGATAAAAAATTAGTTAAAAGGCGCACTATAGAAAGGGATCCATCAAACAACAAAGTATTAGACAGACTCTCATACCAGTGGCAAACTTTTGCAGCAATGGGGCCATTAACAAAAACATGATCCAAATTCTCACTGTGAAAGCAACATTGACATTTGGATGGAAGATGAAAGCCTTTTTTTAGGAGAATGGCATCCACAGGAATTTATTATTTAAGGATGTGCCACGCAACTACCGAAAAGAAGGCAGGGATAGAATTACTCCAAAGATTGGGGAAGATTAGAGAATCTTGACTTTTGAGTCTAATAGCTTGCCACACATCCTTAATAACAAAATCACCTGTGGAGGAATTGCTAAATAGAATTTGATCCATTTTATTAGCTGTTGGGTTAATATTCAAGATTTTGTTAATGATCAAATTAGGGACATTGGAACCTAACTGAGCTATATCCTAAGAATTCTAAGCAATGAAATGACTAACTTTTAGCCTATCAATAGAATGAGTATTGAGTAAAGAGTCAATAGACCCCAAACCCAACCAATTATCTTGCCAAAAAAAAGGATGAACTGGAATTCACACCCCAGGAGATCAGCTCACTTGATGTTACAGAGTCTTCTCCACACAGGGGAATCCCCTGTTTTGAAAGCACAAATGAGGGGGTGATTATCTTTATAGTATTTGGCAAGAATAAATTTCGACCAGTAGTTGTGATTGCTTCTAAGATTTCACCACATTTTGTAAGAAAGATATTTAATAGAATCTTCTAAAATTTTACAACCTAGACCACCTTCATTCAAAGGGTCACAACATGTGTATCAACTAGCCCAATGAGATTTTTTGGAGGATGAAGTAGAACCCCAGAAGAATTTATTGAAAAGACAGTTAATCTTATTAATGATAGATGTGGTAGAGACAATAATGGAAAGCAGATAGAAGGGTAAGGAGTAGCGAATGCTTTTAATCAGTACTAGTCTGATACCAAAAGATAGAAGATGGAATTCCCAAGAAGAAATTTTCTTATAACTTTTTTGAATCACCTCATTAAAAAGGAAAGATCTTTTAGCACCACGGTTTAAAGGAGTACCCAAGTATTTAATAGGAAGAGTATGGTGGGCAAAGCCCGTGATATTCTTAATAGTATTGAGCCTAGGAAGAGGAATCGATTTACTAGCAATGAGGTCACTTTTGTCAGGGTTAATTTTTAAGCCACTCTCCCTACCAAAGTGAACAAGAAGCTTATACAATTTCTTTATGTAACAGGTAGACCCATTGCAAAAAATAATGAAATCTTTCG
The DNA here is from genome assembly GCA_021442155.1 of Cymbidium sinense. Lineage (NCBI taxonomy): Eukaryota > Viridiplantae > Streptophyta > Magnoliopsida > Asparagales > Orchidaceae > Cymbidium > Cymbidium sinense. The sequence continues at coordinate 29,243,506 of CM038224.1, forward strand.
CAAAGCTGAGGTGGGAAATAGGAAAACCACCCCTAGTCTTGTAGCACATGTTAGGCATTTTGAGAAACATAAGTTCATGGCTTCGAGAAACATATTCCACCGCGATAATGAAGAGGGTTGGAGACTTTGTCTTATTCCATGGGATGAAGAAAAGAAGCCATGAACCTTGCCATTAATAAGTAAAGAAAACCCGAGTTTTCAATACCATTCTTGATTAATATAATAAATGAATTGGAAAACCAAAGAGAAATAGAATTTTGTAGAGGAAAGTCCAACCAATATTATCATAAGCTTTGGAAATGTCCAACTTAAAACTAGATTCCATTGTTTAAATCATGGAAACCCTAATATTATCAAAGATAGATCCTTTAACAAAACCCGTTTGATTGGGGGAAATGATTTTAGGAAGTGAATTATCTAATCTTTTTGCTAGGATCCTAGATATGAGCTTATTAAAAAAAGTACATAGACTTATAGGTCTAAAATGGTTCCAAAGTTCGGGATTGTCAATTTTAGGAATTAGAACAATGTAAGTACTCAAAAAGAATTTGGGGAGGATGTTTCCTTTAAAAAAAATCCAGAATAGCTTTAACCACATCTTCTTTGATAATATTCCAACATTTTTGAAAGAATAATGGAGTGAATCCATCAGGGCCAGCCACAGAATCTATATTCATATTATGTAGGGTGGATGTAATTTCAAATTCAGAGGGTAAGGAGGTAAGCATTATGTTATCTTCTTCGGTAATGATTTTAGGGATAGCCTCAGGCCATGCTAATTCCTCATAATTCACATTATTATTAAGTAGATTATTGAAGAAGAATACACCCGAATCAGCAAGTTCCTTTCCATCAGAAACCCACTATTATCAATATTTTGATTTTCTTGATGTGATTCAAGGCCTTTTTCTTTTTGAACATAGCATGAAAATATTTGGTGTTCCTATCTCCCTCTGATCTCCAATATGTTTCCTCCATATCTTGATTGCATGTTAACCGATCTTTGGCTTAGTTTAATAAGATATTTTTAGAGGTATCCTGGATAACCTCTTCTTCTAACGTTATGACCACTTGTTCTAAATCTATTATGTTTGTGAAAAGATTTTTAAAGCAAAGTTTGTTCCACCTTTTAAGGAATTATTTAAGCCTTTTTAATTTAAGCCATAATCTCTTCATCCCAATAATAGAATCATCAGGATAAAGAGGATCTCCCCAATTAGTAGCAACCACCTCTACAAATCTATCATCCAGAAGCCACATATTTTGAAAACGGAAAGGAATATGGGAAGAGGGGGACTCCGTATTAACCTTAACAGAGATTAGCAAAGGAGAGTGATCGGAAAGGGTTCTACTGAGGTGTTCAACCAAAGTAGTCAGAAAGGAATTGATCTATAGATCATTAAACAGAATCCTATCAATTCTTTGCCAAATTCTGTGATTTTTCCAAGTGAATTGAGAGCTAATGAAACCTAGATCTATCAAGTGGCAATCCAAAATCATATTATTAAATTCCTCCATAGAGAATAGGTTAGGAGCATTTCCATCCACTCATTCAGAAGAGGAAGAGATAGTGTTAAAATCTCCACCCACAAACCAAGGAGCATTAACAGAGGACGAAAAATTAACTAGATCTTCCCATAGGCTCCTTCTACCATACCTACTACAGGAGGCATAAATAAAAGATCCAAAATAGGACCAATTGCCAAAAGAGATTTTAGCATTCACGACCTGGTGAAGGTCCTGGATAATATGAAATGCAAAAGATCCAAATTTTATTACTCGAGTTCGCAAAAAAACTACTAAAGCCAATCATTCTAGCAATAGATTGAATGCTAGAAGGAAGGATAAAGGGTTCCAAAATTGCCAGAAAAGAAATGTTATGGGTGCGAACTAAATTGTTGAGTCTATTGCGAACAAAGAGGGAGCCTATCCCTCTCACATTCCAGATCAAGAAAGAGACCATTTACGTAGGATGAGAGGAGCCAGATCTAGTAATTCTGCAAAGTTAGGAAATTTAGATTTAGATGGTTTGTTCCTCTTTTTTGAAATAGTGTGAAAATCATTTTCCAAACCAACATCTTCACCATCCGATAATGAATGTCCAATAAAGTGTTTGTTGCCAATAGGAGCCTGGAGATTAAAGGTCAGTTCTCCTTCTTCCAAATCATTGTTGATGACCTGATGCAACTTAGGTTTTGGATTTAGATCAGAGTTAGAAGAAGAATTACAGGAGGGAATGGAATTAGGCAAAACACAAATACCTAGATCAAGGGTGGAAGTTATCTCTAAATACTGCACATCCTCTAATCCTACATTAGCATTCATATGATCTTTAGCTAATGGAGATGCAGAAGTAGGAATATTTGCATTAGTAAGGGAATCAACAAGGGGGGATCCAGAGCTGGTATTCGAAGTATTAATGTCAATATTGTGATTTTGTAAGTGGGTTCCATCATGAGTCTATTCCTTAATAGGAATTGCACCAACTGAAATTTCTCATCAGTATCCATCTTGGATTGGTGGTGGTTAAGAAATTGGGGCTCATTTTATCAAGTATTGGGGCGCTTGTATTAGTAGCCATATCCTGTAATGGTTCATTCAGAGTGGCCTTAATGGATGGAGCGACTTTGGGCACCACAGGTTTTCTTTAAATGTGGATGGCTACAAAACTATCGAAATCCATGTCCATGAATTTTACAATGGGAGCAAAATATAGAAAAGGTTTCAAATTCTACATTTTGTGAATAGCCATATTTTTCTGATCCTAGCCAAATTTCCTTAGGATATTTTTTAGTGATATCCAATTCCACAAGTACTGAGCAAATGTAAGTCTAGTGCTAGAAGCGGTTTGGTCCAACTGGAGGCCGACCAATGCACTCCACAAAGATAGAAAAATTTGGGATTAAAGAAATGCACGCGGAGGTTAGGGATAGACAACCCAACTGGAATGATAGGAGATTCCTCCTTAATGTCGAAAAAAGGGGTCCATTTCAATAACCGCATTTGGCAATTAAAAACAAAGTATGAACTTCTTGCAAAAACATGGGAATAATCCAAATCGTTAGATAACTGAATCAAAACATGCCGAGAATCAATCAGACCCACCGAAAAAACTCTAGTCAATTTCAGTGAATGAAAAAAACTTCTGATATTATCCATAGATGGACGACGAAGAGAAAATTTACCAACCAAAGCAAATTCATATGGTTTTGCCAGCTTTTCCACCATTAAATCATAATATAGCGGGTACTCTCCCGGAAAGTTGTAGAAACAAAATCGAACGACTCACTGGAGTTTTTTGCCTTACCTGAAAGCACCTCCATAAAAGATTTAGTAGTCATGGTTGGATTTGATCCAGAGTTCCCAAGAGGATCCATACCTGTCGCAGCCGCACAAGCTGATGTGAGATTCCCTCAAGGGAGAGCCACGGTTGATTCCATGATCAATAGTAAAGCATAACAGAAAATGAAAGCTGCCTCCCGAGATCAAGCTGATCAAAAACCACACGTAATCAAGAGGAAATCGTCGAGGAGGGACGGTGGATAGGGCAGAGCAAGCGGAAGGGATTGAATGAAGGTGCTAGGAAATTGAAATTTTCTTGAATTAGGTGTAAATCAAGAATATACATACAAAAACTAAGTTAAAATTTATAAATCAGTTAAAAAAATATTATTACATACAAATTATAATTTAACATTTCTGTCTCTTTCAATTTATTTTTCATTGTACATGTTTAAAGGTGTTAAGCCCATATATATAATAAAATTAGAATAAATAAATAAAAGACAATATAAGAATATTAAATTGATTATTGGGACTCAAAGAGAGTTATAATTATCTCCATGTATCTACAATCTATATAAGTTTCTATAATCCACGTGCAGGCTCCAAGTTGCCGAGGCCATCCAATAGCATCGTAGAAGACGAGAAAGCTCAAAATAGTCCAGGCTCTGAAGTTCCTTATGCTCAATGAGAGTCCATCAATGGCTCATTTTGTTGGAAAAGTTGAAATTGCAAACTTAAGTGTTTTCAATATAAACCCCTGTCACAAGCCAAATTTGTAACAATAGGGAATAAAAGAAAATAGTGCAAAGATACAAAATTAGAATTACAATGATAATAGTAGGGAATATTTGAATTGGAATAAACAATAATGGTGAAAGAATAAAAGGAAAGCATAGACATAGTTACAAAAATTGGAGAACTCAAAGTACAAAATAAGAACATAATTATAGAAATTGGAGTCTTTGACAGCATAGTAAGGAATAACAGTGAAATAGAATTGAAATTTTGAAATACATAATAGTGAAGATAAATAAAATTAAAATCTAGGTCACAGGATAATAGAATAAAAAATTAATTAGTTGAATGTGTTTTTTATTTTTTTTCTTTCCCTAAAAAAACAAAGATGATTGGTAATTTTAAGGGTGACATAAGATATTAAAAACATCAACTACAATTATATCAAAATTCAAAATGATTTCAATTTCAAGATACTACTATAATGTCATTACAACAACAACTAAAACATACAAACAACACTCAACCATGGTTGCATTTCAAGCTTCCAACATCCAGCACATTGAACCATTATAACAACCAACAACATTCCAATTTTTTTTTTGCCACACTATAAATGCTGCAGTTTGAGGAATTTAGTCACACTTTAAAAGCATAAGACTGAAAAGCAGTTTGCCACCCTAAATGATCTCAATTTTTTTATTGACCAAACCAACATACTTAAAAACCACAAATCTACCATGCTGTAGGCCTAAAAATTAGAAATTGCCTCAATATTTCATCTCAGTTTAATTTTTTCATTAGCATCCAATAATAAAAATTTATATTACAATGCATAAAATAGAAAAAAAAACTAAGGTAAATTTAATAATACTACTAATAAAGCATAACACGAATGTCTGCAAAATAGTTAAGAGAAATAGTCAAAAATAGCAAGTACATTTTAAACCAAAGGCAAAGGGAATCTACATTAAAGTTTTCATAAACTGAGATAATAGTGTAGAGAATTTTGGTGTTGTCATTGCTAATGATTTTTCTAGCAAAGACAAGAACAATTTTCTAAAAAACTTCAAAAGTGAAATAATAGAAAAATCTTTATATAAAATTGTGAGAGCATATAATGGGGACTATTAACAGAGTAATAGTGCTCACCTATGCTGAATAGCAATGAGAGCACTATTGATCGCGATCAATGATGATACCTAGCAACAATGACCGACGGTTGAATCAAAATCAGTTGATGATGGTTTATGGCTAATGTTGATAACTAGTGATAGTAATGACAACCTATTCTAACAAGTGTGGTCGAGGGAAAATATAAAAAAAATACTAAAATTCTTTCAAATTATTTTTAAAATTTAATTGTATAACTTTTGACAACAAAAAAGTTAAAAAAACACTAAATAATATTTTTTTAAAATAAAAGCAAAATCAAAGAAATCCAAAACTTTTTAACTCACCTTTCAATTCATGATTTGCACTAGTAACAAACTATTTTGAAAATAATCATTGATTGATTTATTAATGGTAAGATGATAAAAGATTATTTGTAGAGAATAAAAGCGAATGAAAAAATTATTATGAAAGACAAAGGAAGAGGAACTTGTATTAAAACTTAACCTTTTTTCTTACATCAAAAAGGCAAGAGCAAAGGCCTATTTATACTTTTATAAAGACCATTCTAGAAACCTTTCATACACTAGCATAATCTAGAGATTTCTACAAAAATTATTTAATAGAGATTTCTAAATTCAAATAGATGTGGAATACAAAAAAAATACTCAAATAAATACATTCTTATATTTTTCTCGAGAGATTTCTAACATAGAATATGCTAGACTTCTTAATAATATTTTTGGATTAATTTATCAAACATAAGAAACTCTTCTTACATTACTCCTTTAGAAAACTCTTCTTACATTACTCCTTTAGAAAACTCTTCTTACATTACTCCTATAAATAGACCAATAATGTTGGGTAGGATTGAAAAATGTGTATAGATTACAAAAAGAGAATGAGAAACTTTCTATGGAGGACAAAGCAAAAGAAACTTGTATTAAAAATTTTATCATTTTTTCTTCAAATTGAGAAGGATTAAGTCTTATTTATAGTTGTACAAAAACATTCTATAGACCTTTCAATGCTAGCATGATCTAGGAATTCTAAAATTATTATTAAATAGTGTTTTCTAGGTTATAGTATATGTTGAATACAAAAATACTCTTAAATAAATACATCCTTATATTTTCTAGAGATTGCTTAATATAGATTATTCTAGATTAATTAAAGTTTTGATTTAATTTCTAAACACGCCTTAAAGCAAAACTATTATTTACTATTTTAAGGAGTGTCTTCAATTAATGAATCATTCCATAACTAATGGCTTTGTGAGAATATTTACTACTTGATCTTTAGTTTTTACATACCCACTTGAACTTCTTGATCTTTGATTTGATCTATGTTGATCTCATTTTAGAGTGAGCTCTCAACCCTTCCATCTTAGACATAGGACTTCTCTTAGACTTTAAGAGTTTCTTAGTCTTAAGACACATCTAGTGATTAGGTGGACACTCAACCTAGCCCCAGAGACTTAGAAGAGTTAGCCATAAGAATAGGTCATGCCTTAGGGGTGTTAGGAAAATTTGCCTACCCTTAGCTTAAACCATTCCTCACCTTTCTTCCTTCAAGTCAAACTCCAAATCAATCTTATTTTAGTTTCTCCAAGCTAAAATCAACTCCATGTGATCAAAATCCATGATTGAAAACCTATGATTAAAATTCCTAAGTCCAAATCTCTCTTAAGTCCTTAATCTTCTTAAGGACTTAGCCAAAATTATGATCAAAACCAAATTAAATCTTTGAGATTTTCTCATAACCCATTTATATTGTCATTTATATTCACATGTATAAATGAAATATAAATTCAAATCAATCCAAACTAAATTTAAAATTCAAAATCAATTTTAAATATTTTCTCATAACCCATTTATATTGTCATTTATATTCACATGTATAAATGAAATATAAATTCAAATCAATCCAAACTAAATTTAAAATTCAAAATCAATTCTTAAATCCATCTTAAGTACTTAATTTTCCCCTTACGGACTTATCCAAGATCATGATCAAATCAATTCAAACTCATGGGATTTTCACATAACTCATTTATATTCTCATTTATATTAACAATATAAATGAAATATAAATATAAATCAATCAAACCAAATTCAAAAATTCAAGCTTCAAACTCCAGAAATTTCCTAAGTCCTTTAAATTCCCTTCTTAAAGACTTAGCCTAAATCATGATCAAATCACTTCAAATTCTTAAAATTTTGTCCATTTATATTCTCATTTGTATTCATATATAAATGAAATATAAATTCAAACAATCAAAACCCATTCCAAAAAATCAAACTCAAATCCACTCAAAATCCAACCTAAGCCTTTCAAGTCAAAATCAATCTTGATCATGATCAAAATATAAATCACAAAAAAATCAATTACCAAATCAAAATCCAATTCAAAAATCTTAGCCAAAATCCATTCATATTCTTCCTTTGAATATGAAATTATCAAATGAATCAAAACCCATTTGACTTCAAACCACTTGCAAAGGGATTTATATTTCAATCATAAGTCCATATACGAGTTCAATAAAGCTCAAATCAAGCTTTGACCAAGCCATTTGACCCACTTAGGCTCACTTGACCCAAAGTGACCTAAAATACACTTTTGAGCCAAATTCTAATCCTAACCATATTGGATTGAGTCAAACTCACCTATGTCTCTCATCATGATCAACAATCATCATGGGATGATCAATCAATTAAATTGGGTCAAACCAAGTCAAACCTAAGAGTTGACCAAGTCAACTTACCAAAGTGTACCTATGGATTAAGAAAAGAAGTTCTTCACGGGAAGGAGACCACTTCTATCTAAAGGTACATCAAAATATTATTTGAAAGAGTTTTAAATTCTTCAAAACTTAATTTTATGTGAGATATTTAATCAAGCTAGTATTACAACTAATGTTCTTTTCCTTGGCATAAAACTTTAACATGTGATATTAGGTAGTTGCATACATTTAGCTAGATTAATATTATTATAAATTTAAACTAGTTATATTCTTTTTGATGAAAAAAATAACAATAAATTTCACACATATTTCATATTTTTGTTTAAAGTTATGGCTTTGAGTTATGAACAATATCTTTAGTTTATGCGTGCATGTCATATATATATATATATATATATATATATATATATATATATATATATATATATATATATATATATATATATATATATATATATATATATATATATATATATATATATATATCATAATATGTTTGGCTAATCAATATTTAATAATTTTTATTTAAATCCACTTGCATTTCACTTAAATTAAAATCATAAATTTTTATTTTTGAGTAGAGGTTGTCTGAATGTCTACTCTATATGATCATCACAAGAAATCAAGTTGTTTTAACAAATCATATGAGAGAGGTGTTCCTGGAAAACCTAGCGCGTTCCTGGTGGCTCTCGTGTTCTGCTTGCTTCCAGCTGCGATCAACCGCGTTTTGGTATTGATCTCTCCCCTGCTCTTGCCGGTAATGTAAATCGCCTCTCTTTGGATGGCGGAAATGGTTTTCCGCTCTTACTCTGGATATAAACCACCTCGGTACGCTCGATCCTTTATCCTTACCACATTTAAATCTTTTAAGGATGCTCTCTCGGTAAATCGTTTCCCTCTTGCGGTTAAACTACTGTCTACTGATTTTCGTGGTATGCCTACCGTAATGTGTTCAGATTCTGATGTGGAAATTCTTGCTAAGCCATTTGAATTCTCGTTGGTGGGTAAATTCACCCTTAAATGCCCGAACTTAGAAAATATTCACTCCTTTTTTCACAGTCTGAAACTTACGGGCACTTTTACTGTGGGATTGATCGATCCTAGGCATGTGCTAATTCAATTATCAAATGACTTGGATTATTCATGAGTTTTGCACCGTCGTTCTTATTTTAATTGCCAAAACTTCTTAAGTGGACACCTAGTTTGATATTAAAGAAGAATCACCAATTGTTCCTATTTGGCTTGCTTTTGCCCAACATGCGCACTTTGTTACATCGTATTTCTTTGTGGGGCTATCTTTGGATGGCCTCTTCAAATTGATCAAGCTACGGTGAGATCCGACCCTGCACGGATACTTGTTGAAGTTGATATAACTAAAAACATCAAAAGAAGTCCGATTGGATGAAAAAATGGGTTATAATCAAAGGTAGAATTTGAAAACTTTCCCTCTTTCTCTACACACTGCAAAATCCATGGGCATGAACATACATATTGTTTTATTTTACATCCACATCTAAAAAAAAATAAACTTCCTATCCCTACTATTTCGGTTACTAAGGAGCTAAAATGGCTGCCTATGTGCCAAAAGTAAACCAAAATAATCCTCCTCCACAAAATCCCTCTTTATCTATCAATTGCAAAGGAAACTAATCGGTGTTGAACAATGACATTGATGACATAGTTGGTTATGGGAACTTAGAAAATATGCCTATTACTATTCCCAATGGTAACATGCATGCTCATACAACTAATGAGCCAAAACAAATTATGAACTTAGGCTTGGGAACATCACGAAAATCATAATTTGGATCAGCAACATAAATATATAAACCGTTAATCTAGAAAAAGAAGATGAAACAATCCCTCCCTCCCCTAACACTTTGAATGGCCAAAATGATAGCATAATTAACCAGTCGATCTCGGATATGGAAGAAGGGGAAATTACCATCACGATTCCTTTGCTTAATAAGGAAACTTTGGATCACACTAACTATTCTTTTTTTGGACGGAGACACCTTGGACACCGACAGACATTTTCAAACTGTTCTAAAGAAAAAGAAAACACTCAAAATCAAAAACAGTGCTAAAAATGCGGCCAGAATCACAAGATCTTCATCAACTCTACATCAATAATTTCCTTTTTCCTCATTCTCACCCAATCAATTTTTTCCCAATCCATTCATTATGATTAATTTTATCATTTGGAACATTCATGGTATTGGGACTACTCTAGTTCGCAATCGAGTTAGAAGCCTTTGTAGCACTCATAACATATCTCTCCTTACTATCACCGAACCACTTATCCACTCTTCTAAGATTGCATCTACCGCTAGAACACTAGGTTTTCTAACTTTTTTTACAACATTAACAACAAAATTTGGTTGTTTTGGAATAACTCTATCAACATCAATATCCTTGACAACCAACAACAATTGATTAATGCCCATATTTCTGTGGGTGATTTCACCGTGGTGAGCTCTTTTATTTATGCATCCCATAGAGGTAGGAACATCCTATGGAATAATTTAAGATCTTTAGCTTCCTCGTCACTCAAACGGTTGGTTGGAGATTTCAACACCATCCTCTCTCTACGAAAGAAGGGAGGGTCCTCACCTAATCTAATTCTATGGAAGATTTGCTAACATGATTCTTGGTAATCTTCGATATAGGGTTTTCAGGTTCCAACTACGTGGAACAACTCTAGACTTTGGCAACGTCTCGATCGTACCCTTTTTAACCATCTTTGGATTGATCAATGGCCTAATACCTAAGTAGAACCACATGCGATCCGCTCCTCTTCGATTCGTGAAAATTTCCCATGTTTCAATACCCCCCTTTCGTTTCCAAAATATGTGGTTGCAACATAATGACTTTATGTCTTGTTTCACTAATTGGGCCTATTCATCCGATAACTCCATTAAAGGCATGATCCGTTTTGGCTTAAACTTAAAGATTAAAACAAACTCGGCGGTGGAATAAACATCATTTTAAAAACCTTTTTGCAAATCTTAAAACTATGGAAGATCTTGTTTGCTCTCTTGAAGAAGCTGTCGTTTCAGACCCTAATAAAAATGATGAACTCATCGAAGCTAGAGATAACTTGATTAAATATCAAAACATGGAGGAAACTTATTGGCGGCAAAAAGCTGCTACTAAACATATTACTGATGGCGACAAAAACACAAAATATTTCCATGCTCTTTTCAACAAAAGAAAAGTTCTAAACTCTATTAATAAAATTAAAAATAATAATGATAATTGGATGATAAAATGATATTAAAGACTTCGGTTATCAACATTTTCAAAGTTTGTTAAACAACAACATTATCCGGAAACTATCTCAAATCCTCATTCCAAAATTGACCAAAACATCTCTCTTATTAGGTGTAATGAAAGCAGTCTTGTTCTCCAAAGCATGAATTGATTCGATTCTGGTCCGGATGGATACACAACTATATTCTTTCGGTGTTGGTCCATTATTAAGTCTTAAGTCGATCTAATTGGTATTGACTTTTCTCCTTTCTAGAGTACCTCCATTATTCTTATCCCTAAAATAAACCACTTGGAATGACTTTAGATTAGTCTTTGCACCTTCTTTAACAAACTTATTGCCAAAATAATCACCAACCATATCAACCCTTTGCTTCCGAATATTATCTCCCAAAATCAAACTGGTTTCATTAAAGGGAGAACTATAGGATAATATTCTTTTAGCTCAAGAAATGATTCATGATATTGGCGTTCCTATTAGAGGTGGTAACATTCAAATTGGACATTTCTAAAGCCTTTGACAAAACTCTCTTGGGAATTTCTCTTTTCTATACTTCAACTTTTGATTCTCAAAAGAATTTATTCATATCATTAAAAATTGTGTCACTAATGTTTGGTTCTCTCATTATGGAGAATGGTGGTTTCTTCACTTCTAAACATAAGTCAAGGAGATCCATTATCTCCTTACTTTTTTTATTATAGTAGATTACTTATCCAGGGCACAGCGACCTATTCTATAATAAGCCAAGTATGATTTACAAAACTCAAGGTGGATATTCCTATTCTTTGCTTTTCTTGGCATTTTATCATTTTTTCTGCTTCTATACCACGTCAAAACCATTATAAAATTCTTTAACAAATTTGGCAAAGAAAGTGGTCTCCTCCAAAAAAAAAAATGTTGTTTCATAACCGCTAATAAAATCACCAATAATAGGATTAATCATATAGAGGATCACTAACTTTCATCAACAACAACTTAGATCAATTATCTAGGTACACCTCTTTTCAAAGGTCATAAAAGATCTTATCTTTTGAATTAATCCATATATCCAACCGTATCTCCTCTTGGGAATACCATTTTCTATCCTTTGGAGGGAGGTTAACCCTGATTAAGAGTACCCTAAACTCGATGCCTCTTTATCTTATTCAAACTATCATTCCAACCAACTTTTGCATTAATAGAATTGAGAGGCTAATTAATAATAATTTTTTGGGGTCTAATACCTCTTCCTCAAAATACCTTGGTCATCTTGCACAAAATCTGCATTTTTTGAGGAAGGTGGTCTTGATTGTAAATCTATCAAAGACACCATCATCGCATTCTCATATAAACTTTGGTGGAATTTTAGAAGCAACAATAGCCTTTGGGCTAACTTCATGACAAACAAATATCTAAGCGACCATTGAGCTCTCTTATAAAACTAACGCTTCTCCCATTTGGAAAAGACTTTGTAATATCAAATGGAAGGAAGGGAATCTTTAATTTTTTGGGGCATTAACTCGCAACTCCTTCTTGCAGATGGCGGCTTGGAAATAATTCTTTTCGATGAATTAATTTCCTCATGTTCTATTGATACCATCAAAGTCAAATCTTTTCTCGGAATAATAATAGATGGAACTTTTCCATCGATTATATCCCTTCTTCTTTTTTAGACAAACTCAATAATATACACATTACACCCAACAAAAGACCATTCTCTTTAAACTCTCTCTCATAATGGTAATTCAATTTTAAAATGTTTGGCTTATGATCAAAGAAACTTCGTGATTATTCCAAAGTGCTCTTAAAAAACTTTACTCCATTCTTATTGACTCCTTGATGTGGAGTAAAGGTTTTTATCTTCCGTCAAAATGTCATTGTTGCTCCCATATTGAAAATGTTAATCACCAATTTGTGAATGGAACGATTGCCTATAAACTTTGGCTTTGAAGTGCGATAATCTATCCATTGACAAATTCAAATTCAACTATTTATCGACTCCTCGAGATATATTTTGAAAACAATATCAAAGGTCATATTAAAAAATATTCTTTATCATTATTATCGGTTCATTTGGATGGCTAGAAATGATGCCAAGCATAACGATATAACTATGAATCATTTCAAGATAATTGCCAAAACTAAATTCAAAATCCATGATTTATTTAAAGCCAAACTTATTAAATATAAACATTTTAAAGGGTGTAAATTTGTAGCCTCAAAATTGGGTTTGCAATTGCCAGATATAAACATTACTAATCAAGCCAAAATACTTTATTGGGCCAAACCTCATGATAATGTCATCAAAATTAACATGGAGTATCTCTCTAATGCTTACGGATGTGGTGGCATCTTTAGAAATTTCAAGGGTGATGTCCTCTTGGCCTTTGCTAATCCTCTTATTACTAACTCAGTTCCTTTTGCTGAACTTACGGCAGTTTATAATGCTCTTGACATTTCTTTATAGAAAGGTTGGCTTAATATCTGGCTTGAAGTGGATGCCTTACTACTAATCGATCTCCTGCAGTCCGAAAAAAATGGCAATGCTGAATTATACTATTTACTTAAGCGAACTAAAACTTTGCTCAATCAATTTTGTTACAAAATCACTCATATATGGAGGGAAGGAAATGCTTGTGCTGATTACCTTGCTAACTTAGGAACTAGATTGAATGGGCCCATTAATTTTGATAAACATTCTATTCTAAACACTTACAAGGATTGGTTAACTTTGGACAAGGCGGGTTTGCCTTACATTAGATCTTAATATTATTTGTAAGGCATTGCATCTTATCTTCATATTTGTCGAATGATGAAGCACCTATGTCTTTACTTGCTTTTGTTGATCTGGATCGGTTCCCCCTATCTCTAATGGGGATTTTAATTTCTACTGTTACAATTGGTTGCATTTGGCCTGAGTTGCCTTGGGTTGAGTTGACTCACGATTTCCGTTGAGTTCGCCTCGATTTCATCAGTATTTGCTATTTTCTAATCTCACGGATGGAAAATTATGTACTAGCTGTGAGTAATTTTTCCCATGTTTTCTGCTGGTGGTTGCTGTTCCTTTCAACTGACTATGGTGCATATAATGTCCTGCTATCTGGATCAATTTTTGATCTGGATTATCTGAATGACGGCCCTGATTGCTGCTATTGGAACTGCTCCTCTAAATGCATTTACTGGGTGTTTATTTTGGTTGATTGTTACAATTGGCTTCATCTCATTAGGCCTTTTTTTTTTCACTCAAAGGTTGGTTGCTTTGGCTTTAATTTCATTAATGTGTTGGTTTTGCTATTTTCTCATCTCACGGTTGGAAAAATCTGTCCTGGCTGCGAATAACTCTTCCCCTATTTTCTTCTTGTGGTTGATGTTCCCTACAGCTGACTATGGAATACTTACTGTCTTATGCTCTAGTTCATTTTTTGATCTGAATTATCTGAATGACACCCCTAAATGCTGCTATTAGTGCTGCTACTCTAAATGCATTTTTTGGGTGTTTATTTTGGATGGTTGCAATTCATTCCCTGTGTTGAGATATGATGCCTTCCTTTACTATTGCTCTCCCAAGGATTTATAAGGGGATGGCTTCCTGGGACGTTTTCTGCACTGATATAATCTTTTACATATCATGTGATTGGGATGGTGTTAATTATAAGATCATTGACTTTTTTAATAGGTTTTCAGCTACTTGTCTCCTCTGTAACTTTCTTATGGAGGGATTATATGCTGATCTATTTTCTTTCCTGAATTTGGCTAGTCATGTGATTCTGACTAAGTTGGCTCAATCTCTTAGGTCAATGTATTCTCATGTCAAGATGGCTATATTGATGATAATTTTCTTGAATGAGACTCCTCATCCTTCAGTTCTTAATAGTTACCTATATCATTTCGATATGAATTGATTAGGTTTGTAGGTTATAAAGCTCACATGAATATCAACAATTGGATGTTTCCTTCTCTCAGGTTTGTTGGCTATGATGGCTGTGATGATCTCACTTCCTATTGGTTTGGTAGTAGCTCATGTGATGTAACCCTTCTACTGAAGTTTGGATGCTCATACTTGCTGCCTCATCGGATGTGTGATTGAGCCTTCTCTATCACATTTCCTTACTATCACTCTCATACTATGTTGTTTTCCTCTACTTGTTGTCTGTATTACCTTATATGTTATATCTTTTTGCTGCTCTCTCCCTCTTTTGCAGGTT
Source organism: Cymbidium sinense (assembly GCA_021442155.1). NCBI lineage: Eukaryota > Viridiplantae > Streptophyta > Magnoliopsida > Asparagales > Orchidaceae > Cymbidium > Cymbidium sinense. The sequence goes on from CM038224.1 coordinate 29,258,837, forward strand.
TGCTCCAGATTATCATGTACTCCCATTTCCTCCAGAGCATTGGCTTTATTCCTTTTTTACCTTATTAGGTCAATCATCATGTACCCTTTAACTGTTTTAATGCTTTCTTATGATCTTCGATGTACTTAGATAGGGGATTTAGTCCTTAGGCTGATTGTAGCTCTTTGAGCAGTAGTTCTAGACTTTACCCCCTTTTAAGGATCTTGTAACATTTTTTTTGTGGCAATAAAATATCCCCGTATCATGGGGTTTCCCAAAAAAAAAAAAAATTAAAAAAAAAATAATAAAAAAATAAAAAAATAATAATTAAAAAAAAAACAAATCATATGAGAGAGAGAGAGAAAGAGAGGGTGAACCTTGGCATAGAAGCTGGAGGATGCTATCACAGATTGAAGTTTGGGGAAGGATACTCCGCCAATAAGTTTGAGCAAACGTTGCTTCGTGCATCGCTTCATGAGCATTTCTGAGCTACGATAACCACAAAAACACACTTAATGGAAATTACTCATTGTTTCTCATAAAATTATCCATCAGTTCATCTCTATAAATCTTAACACTTATTTTAGATAAAACTATCATCGATAAAACTATCATCATGGATTGAGGATATCGTGAGAAAATAAAAATATTTTGGACGTTTTAATTTATTATTATTTTTTTTTATGGTCGAGTAGCTGATTACCATGAGGATGAAGGTAACCAAAAGAAGGAAAGCCATGAGAGAAACAACCCTGAAATTAATAATTCAAATTGAAAGATTTTGAGTGAGCTAATGAATCTATAGCGTGCTGGTTATATAGTAGCCCATGGCTGGAAAATTTAATAAAGAAAAAATAACCATGTATATTTTAAATTAAGTTTCACTCGTAATGCAAGTGATTCCTTTTTATATATGCAAGATAAATTTCATTATTTTGTAAGATCAATTATTTTTTTATTGAATAAAAAATTTATATAAGTATTTGGATTATTATCTTACAAAATATTAATAAATGATCTTGCAAAATAATAATAATAATTGTACTGCCTCATGAAAATTAAATAATTAAAAATCTATTACTTAGAAGAAAATTAAAAGAAAAAAAGAATATTTGAAAGTAATTATAAGACTAATTTTATGTAAGAAATTAAATAATGCATAATTTAAAAATATGAGAGATATTGTATATGACTTTTCTTAGAAGAGAGTAAGACAAATTTAATTATTGGAACTAATAATTAGAAAAGACAATATATATATATATATATATATATATATATATATATATATACATATATATATATATATACATATATATATATATATATATATATATATATATATATAACATGTAGGTCCAAGCATCTAATGAGGACCTGGGAAAATTCATTATTTGGCAATCGTATTTATGTATTTCTCTCATGTTTGGATTCAATCTCTTTTAGGTTTGAATGTACATCATTCTCTACTCTATTAAAATTTTTAGATTTGGCAGAATTGGATCTTGATCTTTTTTAGCTTTTATGGTTGTTATCTTTGTATCATTTTCTTTCTTTAATGCATTTTTAGTTGAAATTAATAAAAAATCTTTTGTTTCATTAATTTCATAATCAAATATTAAAAAAAATTAAATATTTAAGAAAATGAGTTATTTTTTATAAATAGGTGGTCACTCATAAGAACACATTAGGTATGCTGACGACTACCTAAGATAAGGAATAACATCTAAAAAAGTTTACCCAAAAAATCCCTAATACCATTAAGGAAAAAAAATATTTCTCTCATACAAACCTTTACAACCCTATCATCAAAACATAATCATGCTTAGAAAACCAGTGAGAGTAAAAGTTTTTTTTAAATTTCATAAATCCAAAGACACATGCAGCTATTATTTAAAGATTGAACAATAAAATTCTAGAATTTTTACGTGGAAAATCTCGGAAAGAGGGAAAAACCACGGGGCCTGACCCAATAAAAAGCTTCCACTATATATATGTTTCAGAGTACAAGATCTTCCCGATACCGGGATTACAGAATTGTATATGAGAGAGGGACAATAGTTGCTAGTAATAGACGATGTTGACGACGATGTTGACGATGATGTTGACGACGATGTTGACGACGATGTTGACGACGATGTTGACGATGATGTTGACGACGATGTTGATGATGATGTTGAGGACGATGATCGACGATAGCGGTCGGTGATGATGACCGGCAACAGTGGTCGACGACGGCGAGGATCAGCGGTGGCGGCTAACGGCAGTGGCCGGTGGCGGTGGTTGACAACCGTCGAATGGCGACACGATTGTGCTTGGAGGATCTTTAGAGCTCTCTCCTCTCTATTGCTTGGGCTCCCCTTATATGAGGAATGAGGGGCTATTTATAGATTGGAGGAGTAACGTCTCTGTAAATACATGCAAAATCCGAACCACTCCTCTCCATCGGACGGCTCATGATGATTCCCTTGATCATATGATGTATTTTGTGTATTTAAATGCTCAAATGAAGTTGGAATTGTCAGATATTTGGCTTGTTGGAACCGGCTCATCGAGACGCTCGATTTGACTATAAAAAATCTATATTTGAGAGCTTTTTAAGATTTTAACTGATGTCTCAAAGTTTCCAATGATATTTTAAGTGATTGATCTCGACCAGTTTAAATTTCTGATTAACTTGCTTTCGGCATCAAGATTCGTGCTTCGACAAGAGAAATTTTCAAGGTCATATCAGTTGCCCCTCTATTTTTGGATGATATTATCTCAATCATCAATAAATATATGTGCCAAGTACTTCAAAATAGCAAATTCTTCAATAAAATCTATAGGTCCATTAACCACACATTTTGAGAGAACAGATCTTCATGTAAGCACAAGATTATGACTACGGAAGTAGATGCATAACCATAAATATGTATAGGTATGTACGAGCACGAAATTTTGAGGTTACGGACCCATCCGGTCTCAAAGGGCCATGGCGCCTGCAATGCCAGGGGCATTCTGTGGGCCCAAACAACGATTTTGAGTTTTGGCGCTGCGCTTCGATTTTGGCTATTTTGGCTTTTGACAATCCTTGCCCCTAGAAGTGGTTTATAAAAACCCCTCTAGGGCCAAGGGAGAAGGCACACTTCTTCAATGCTCTAGTGCTTCTTTTCTTCTTGAGTGAGGTTCATTTGGAGTCGATCAGGCCCGCGGTACTTACGTCGTTGTTCCAGTTTTCCCTCGAATGAGGCATCAATCGACCTCGTCGGACTGACTGGATTTGGAGGCGATCAATGCCCACGGTACTTACGTCGTTGTTCTGATTTTCCCTCGAAAGAGGCATCAACTAGCCTCGTCGGACCGTGCAGGTTTGGAAGCAATCAAGGCCTACGGTACTTACATCGTTGTTCTAGTTTTCCCTAGAAAGAGGGCCAACCGCCTCGGACCGTCCGGTTTGAGGCGATCAAGGCCGGGTTGTCGTTTTCCCTCGAAGAGGCGTAAACGCACCGTCCTTTGAGTCGATCAAGGCCCACGGTACTTACGTCGTTGTTCCAGTTTTCCCTCGAAAGAGGCGTCAATCGGCCTCGTCGGACCGTCCGAGTTTAGAGGCAATCAAGTCTCGCGGTTCCAACTTTTTCTGTTAGGAAATTGGATTTCTCACAACTTTAATGGATGATTTAGCAGTTGATAACCGCCAAGATGGTGAGGGAGCGTTAGCCAGGAACTATCGTTAAAACGACTCAGAAAGTTTGGCAGGTAATTTATGAGCATCATCAAAGAGGAATATCTTCTCTCTCCTCTTTCTTTTTGTCTTTTTCTCATATGTATGTGCATCCTTTTTGTTAGATCGTAGGCAAAAAATTTTATCGCAAGCTATCCGTGAGCGAGAGAGTCAAAAAAGGAGGCGCCCAAGCATTGGGGTGAGTGAGTTGCTTTTACAAAATTCTCAGATTGTTTTTATTTCTCCCTCTTTATTTATTATGTATTTTCACAGGATGATGGCCAGAAGAAAATCCATAGTGTGACGGCTACAGACGATATACCATCCACTATCACATCAGATAGTTTAATGGTATTCTGTGGAAATTTTTCCTTCTCTAATGAGTTGGTGGCCATTGTTGCCAAAAAGTCTGATCGAGCCAATTCACCTCCGCCAGGGTACTTTACTATTTCTGAGATGATTCTTTGTGCGGGACTGCGATTCCCTTTGGCTCCTGAGTTGATTGAGATATTCAAAATATGTGGTGTAGCTTTGTCACAGTTTTCATTTCGACCTTTAGTGGTCATCGTCGGTTTAGCTGTCTACTTCAGAGATCGTGGTGTTACTTTGAATATCAAATACTTGTGTCGAATGTGCAGATTTACATGTGATACCCAGGGGCGTGTTTCTTGTCGGACTATAAAGAATTGGATAGAATTTTCAGCACAGGATCAATCTAGAAATTGGTTTAATGGATTCTTTTTTTGTGAAAAATGAGTGGGGCCTTCCTGAGAGATGAGAAAGATTGAATGACCATCCAGATCCATTGCTGATGTCGGAGAATGAGATCCTGGCAAGACATGGACTGAAGTGACTACGTCAGATATCTGTGAAGAAGATGTTCGCCCCTAGTTGACCTCTGAGAGTTTAGTTGTTTCAACTCATGATGGGGGAGTTCGTTTCTCGAAGCCGCACGTTCTTAAAGAGTTGTTAAATCACATATGTACTGGACATCAACGAGCAGATGAATTGATATGTTGTCTTCCCTTCTTTCTTCTTTTCTTCTTCTTTTCTTTTGTGTAATATTTGTGAAGGTTTTTTTTCTTTATAGGTAACTCAAACATTAGGGCAGATGGCTCATTTGAGTGGCACTTTAGATGAGTGGAATACTGAATTTGTGAAGATAAAATATCTGCAAGGCGAGTATGAGCGAAAGATGAGTATTAAAGCCAAAGAAGTGGCGACTTTGGAGGATCAGCTGACCGGGTGCAGAATTGAGCTAGCGAACATGTCGACTTTCTCTTCGTCGAGGTGGAGCGCACTCGTGATGAGCTGATTGAGGTGAGGATAGAGACTCATCAGAAAGAGAAAAGACTCAAGGCACTTGCAGCGAAGAAGAGAGCTCTCGAACTGGAGAAGAAAGCATTACAGGATCGTCTTTCTGAGATGGAGCATATAATGTCAGAAGTGGAAGCAAATGAAATTCCATTGAAGGCAGTGGAAGACTTTAAGAACTCCCTGGCTTATCTCGGTACACTTGAAGGCCATGTTCAGGAAGCTCGTAATCATATACTTGATGTTGAAGTGAAAGACTTGGAGCACCAATGTTTAGAGGAGGGCTTCATCCGAGGGTTTCTAAAAGAAATCCGCTTAGTACATCGCAAGACCAGAGCTAGTATTGAGGATCTGTCTCCCAGCCAAGTATCCGAAGACTCTTCATCCGATTCAAGAGATGAAGGAGTTGGGAGTGAGTCTAAGGGAGTATCTCCTAGTGGTGAGGAGGACGTTGATATCACCAACTGATATGATGTAGCATCCCTTGAAAATGCATTTTTTTTATATATATTGTTATTAGTGTGTATCAGAATCTTGATTCTTCTTATATCACCATGTTAATGTTATCAAAATTTTTATTTTTTATTTTTTAGATGATACGCTCTTATTTTTTTTACCTATCCGGGGTAATTGGTCGGAATATTATTCGACGACGCTAACCTGTATGGATGAGGTTAAATTGAATCCACTCAGGATTTTTGACCTATCCAAGGTTGTTTGTCAGAGTCTCCGCTTGATGATGTTAACCAGTATGGACGAGGTCGTGAGGAGTTCACCAAGGACCTTTTGACCTATCCTAGGTTGTTTGTCAGAGTCTTCGCTCGATGATGTTAACCTGTGTGGAAGAGGTCATGAGGAGTCCCCCAAGGACCTTTAACCTAACCTAGGTTATTTTTCAGAGGCTTCGCTCGATGACATTAACCAGTGTGGAAGAGGTCGTGGAAAGTCCCCTTGGGATTGATCATGCTCCGATTGAGATATAATGTGAGTTGTATATTTCTCAAGTGGCAGCATTAAATGAAGAAGAAACAAGTTTGTAAGAAGAAAGCTATAAATTCATTACTCTGATAAGTTCAGTGATACAATCATAAGATGATTTTAGCATGGATATGAGTTTTAAGAGAAAATGATAACAATAACAACAACAACAAGAAGTCTTTATCCCACTAAGTGGGGTTGGCTACACGAAGAGGAAATGATAAACGAGACAAAATAAAAATTGTAATAATTATGCAGTAGAAATTACTGATAATATTTTGGAGATTCTCAATGTTCCAAGTTCGAGGTAAAGTTTTTCCCTCTGAATCCTTGAGCTTGAAAGTTCCTGGCTTCACCATAGCTATAACCACATATGGGCCATCCCAAAGAGGTGAGAGTTTATTGCGTTGAGGGCCTTTGCCTACAGCTTCGAGACTTCGTAAGACCAAGTCACCGACAGATATGGGATGAGATTTTACTCTTCTATTGAAGTGACGAGCTACCCTTTGGTGATAGGAAGCAGTCTGAAGTAGGGCCATGTCACGAGTTTCGGGGAGTAGGTCCAGGTGCTGTCGGAGTTTTTCTTCATTACCATCATGATTGAATAATTGAACTCTTGGACTTGGAACCCCGATATCTACTGATATAATAGCTTCTATTCCGAAACACAAGTTATATGTCTCTCACCTGTGGATGTAGTGGTAAGCCCAAAGAACATTAGAAAGCTCATCAACCCATTGCCCGCCATCTCGAGATGTTTTTAGTCCTTGAGTATAGTCTGGTAGCTTCGGTCTCTAGTTTAAGGATGATGTGCTACAGATGCAAGAAATGAATGTGAAGATCTTTGCAAAAGGATGTAAAGACTTTTCCAGTAAATTGGGTTCCGTTATCAGTGATGATCATTCCAGGAAGACCGAATTGACATACTATATTTTTCCAAACAAATTGTTTAGCATTTGTCTCCATAATTTTAGCGAGTGGTTCGGCTTCCACCCATTTAGTGAAGTAGTCAACGGCTAAAATGATGAACTTTCATTGCCCTGATGCTATCGAAAAAGGTCCCATGATATCAATCCCCCACTAAGCAAAAGGCCACGAGCTTTGAATGGATGAGAGCTCTGTATGCAGCATGTGAGGCATGTTAGAGTGCAACTGACAACTTACACATTTTTTTGTGAACTCCAAGGCATCTTGTTTCATCGTAGGCCAATAGAACCCTTGCCTTATAATTTTAAGGGCTAGCGCCCTTCCTCCTAGGTGTTCTCCATATATCCCTGAGTGGACCTCTCTTAATGCGTAATCGGCCTTTGAAGGTGAGAGATATTTGAGGTACGGTCTAGAGAAAGCTCGTTTGTATAGTTCACCTCCGATAATAGTAAAGTTTGAAGCTTGTCTTCGGAGATGAATTGTAGAAGTTGGGTCTTCTGGAAGAGTTCCTTCTTGTAGAAAAGACAGGATGGGGTCCATGTTCCTTTATCTCATCAATTGCTTGAATTACCCATGAGCCTTGGATACTCAAAAAATGTATTTCTTCAACATGCCTTCTCTTAAACAGATCCCTAGTAGCAGATGAAGCAAGCTTAGCGAGAGCGTCAGCTCGAGTTTTCTTCTCTTGTAGTATGTGAATGATTTGATGTGTCCTGAAATGAGAAAGAAGAGACTTCACCAAGTGGAGGTATTGTGCCAGCTGGGGATTATGAGCATTAAAGTTTCCCTCAACTTAGGAGGCAACAAGTTGAGAGTCAGTGTGTATCACTAAGTCTTGAGCTTCACAGTCAATGGCGAGTCTCAACCCTGCAATAAGAGCCTCATATTTAGCCATATTATTAGTTGCAGGAAATTTTAGGTGAAGTCCATACTCTAGGGTATTCTATTGGGGGGAAATAAGTAAGATTCCCGCACTAGCACTAGTACTTCCTGAAGCTCCATCAACATAGAGGGTCCATTGAGGAGACGAAAGGCATGTAGTATAGCTCCTCTGAGTTGAGTAAGCATTCCACTATAAAGTCTCATGGTACTTGAGACTTTATAGGTGGCAGGTAGAAAATTTATATCAAACTCTTCCAATTCTACTGCACCACTGATTAACCTCCCGTGATGCTTCGGTTTCTCGTAGGATGGCCCTTATAAATGAGTGTAAATGATAGTGAGCTTGGAAGTATGGATGCAATTTTTGCACTGAGAAAACTAAAATTAGAGCCACCTTATCGGCAAGTGGATAACGACTTTCTATATCAGAGAGAATTTTGCTGATATAATAAATTGGTTGTTGTATCCCACTTTCTTCTTGCACTAAAATTGAGCTTATCACGTAGGAAGAGACTGTGAGATATAAGTATAATATCTCTCCTTGAATAGACTTGGATAGTAGGGGTGGAGATGCTAAATACTCCCTTAGCTGCTCAAAAGCAGACTGACATTCATCAGTCCATTAAAAATTATTATTTTTTGCTCTATTTAATATTTTAAAGAATAACAAGTATCTATCTCTAGAACGGGCTAGGAAGCGGGATAACATAGCAATTCGTCCATTCAAACATTGAACTTCCTTAATATTCTTTGGAGGAGTCATATTTTTGAGAGCTTTGATTTTCTCGGGGTTGGCCTCTATCCCACGGTAGGTTACCATAAATCCAAGAAATTTTTCCGACGTAACCCTAAAAGCATATTTGGTCGGGTTGAGCTGCATGTTATAACGTTTAAGAAGGTTAAAGCATATTTCTAAGTCAGAAATATGTTGTGTTTCTTCCATACTTTTCACTAACATGTCATCCACATATACCTCCATTGTGCGGCCTAGTAGGTCTTTAAAGACCTTATTCATAAGGCATTGATCGGTAGCACCAACATTTTTTAATCCAAACGGCATAACTTGGTAACAGTATAAATCTTTATATGTTTGAAATGATGTAGCTTCTTCATCCATTGGGTTCATTTTTATTTGGTTGTAACCAGAGTAAGCATCCAAAAAATTGAACATTTGATGACCAAACGTAACATCAACCAACTGATCAATTCGAGGAAGAGAAAAATTATCTTTCGAGAAAGCCTTATTAAGGTCAGTGTAATCAATACACATTCTTCATGTTCCATTTGTTTTCTTAACCATGACAACATTCGCTAGCCATGTAGGGTAATGTACCTCTCGTATGAATCTCGCTTCTAGAAGCTTGTTAACTTCTTGCTCAATAGCTTGAGGCGATCGTGCAAAACTTGATCTTCCTCGGATGATCGATTTGAATGTCGAATCAATCTTGAGGGAGTGCATGATCACATTGGAGTCGACTCCCGGCATGTCAGTCGGACTCCAAGTGAAGATGTCTTGATTTTTGCACAAGAAGTCTATGTATTTTTCCCTTTGTTCGTCCAAGTGCAGAGATCCAACTTGCATTGTTCGTAATAGTTGGTCATCTAACAAAGAGCAAGTCTTCTACATGCGAAGCTTTTTGGGGTACTTCTTCATCTCAAAAATTAAAATCTTCGTTGCCGAAGGTCATAGAAGGGCGTGGTTGATCTTGTCTGAGATAACATGATTGTTTATCTGTTGATTTCCACAGACCACTCCAACTCCAACGGGGGCTAGAATTTTCATCTTAAGATGAGATACAGAAGTGACTGCACCGAAAATTGATTGAAGGGACCTTCCAAAGATAGCGTTATATGCTGAATCTGACTTGACCACCATGAATTGGATTAAATGAGCCACTTGTCGAGGAAATTCACAAAGGACAAGAGGAAGAGTGATTGTCCCCTCTACTCGCACAGGGTGATTATCAAACCCGTACAATGGTCCTGCAGTGGGTTGGAGCTTTTCCCTAACCAGGCCCATGTTAAGAAATATGGAATAAAATAAAACATCAACATAACTCCCATTATCAATCAAAATTCTCTTAACATTATAGCTCGAGTCACCGATCCCTGCGCTGATGACAAGTGGATCTTGATGAGGAACATGTACTCCTTCTAAATGTAAGTCATTAAAAGTGATGGAATGATCAGTACGAGACTTCTTTAACTCCGACTCTTCAGAGATGGTAATGAGAACTTGATTAGATAGTATTGGTCCTCCTGCGATTGTTTCAATTTCTCCAACTGCTTGATGATTGTTTTGTTGTTTCTGTGATGATTGTCCTGGTGGCCCCCCAATTGAAGGTATGTTTATTTAAGTTGATTGATTCTTCACAAATTGATGTAAATATCCTTGCTGAATGAGCCTCTCAATTTCTTCTTTGAGTTGTTTACATGCCTCAGTAGTATGTCCACGACTTCGATGGAAGTGACAATATTGCTCCTGATTTCCTGAATTTGGTTTCAGTGGATACGACCACTTGATATTTCCTTCATCTCAAATAGCCATTTGGAGGTTAACAAGAGATGTGTTCAGCATGTATTCCTTTTCATGCCATGCTTCACGCTTGATATGGGGTCATGGAGGGAGATCACGCCTTGTTGCTTCTTTTGATAGACGGCCATTCCCTGGGTGCTTTATGTTTCCCGTAGATTGCTCAAATTGTTTGATGGTGGTATTAGCCTCAAAGAAGAGATTTGTGCTTCCACATCGATGAACCAAGTCAGTATGAGCGTCTCGATAGTGAAGAGTGAAAGGCCCTGGACGGAGTCCTCCAAGGAAAACTCCTCTTAATAGTTCCGGGTCTACTCTAGGTATTTGGCGAGCTTCTAAGGAGAACCTTTGGAAGTATTCCTTAAGTGATTCGCCCTTGTTTTGATGAATGTCGAAGAGATGGGAGGAATCTTTAATGATCCTCCGGTTTGCAATGAACTGTTCTACAAAAATCTTGGCGAGTTCGTCAAAGGTATGGATGGATTCCCTTGGAAGGGAGTAGAACCAAGTGCGAGCTTGTCCCTTGAGGGTAACTGAAAGACATGACAAAGCAGTGTGTCAGGAGCTCGTTGGATATGCATGATAGTCCTGTAATAGTTGATGTGTTCATGTGGGTCGGTCGCCCCATCATAAGAATCAATGTTCGAAAGCTTGAAACCCACGGGAATAGGATGTTGAAGAATAGCTTCAGCTAAAGGTGAGGATTCCTCATAGCCGCGGTGAGGGGGAAGATGATTTCTATCTTGGAGGTGAAATTTTTCTTGCATTAAGCGTCGTAATTCTGCATGTATAACATGATAAGTGGGGTCAACAGGATGAGAATGTGTCAAGCTACCAGCAATAATTGATGGATTAGCAGTCGGTTGAGCTACACATGATGGATGAGTAGAACTAGTGGTGTCAAGGAGATCAGCATCACGGTCTCTATGCGGAAGAACTTCAACGTTAAGGAAATTAGCATTTTGACCTCCCCCAGCTAACGATCGATCTTGGGGGAGATGTGTTTTCCGCAATAGTGGCTGTTGTGTTCCTCGCAAAAGTTGGATCATCTCATTTTGAGACTCTTCCATTCGGCGCACACGATCTTCTAAAGAGATTTCTACCGCGCCTTCACCGACAGGGTCACGCCTACCAGGGGGAAGTGAGGCAGAAGGTTGGTGTCCTTGGTTCAAGGATTGGTTTCGTGAGTGACGAGAGTTGGAGCGGGAGGCTCCGTTGTTAAGAGTGTTGCGCCTATTGGCCATAACAAGGGTGTTCATAGGAATTATGATTGAAGGGTTCTCATGCCATAGACGGCACCAAACTGTTGCATGCTAGAAAATCGGTTGCGGTAGAGTAAAATTTTTTGCCTTAGCTTCGTTGTGAAATCCAGCACACACGCAGATATTTAAAGAGTGAACAATAAAACTCTAGAATTTTTACGTGGAAAACCTCGAAAAGAGGAAAAAACTACGGGGCCTAACTGAGTAAAAAGCTTCCACTATGTATCTGTTTCAGAGTATAAGATCTTCCCGATACCGGGATTACAGAATTGTATATGAGAAAGGGACAACAGTTGCTAGTAATAGAAGATGTTGACGACGATGTTGACGATGATGTTGACGACGATGTTGACGGTGATGTTGACGACGATGTTGACGACGATGTTGTGACGATGTTGATGATGATGTTGACGACGATGTTGACGATGATGACCGATGGTAGGGGTCAGTGATGATGACCGACAAGCGTCGATGATAGAGGATCAGTGGCGCCGACGGCGGCTGCCGGTGGCGACCGTTGAGTGGCGGCACGATTGTGCTTGGAAGATCTTTGGAGCTCTCTCCTCTCTCTTGCTTGGGCTCCCCTCATATGAGGAATGAGGGGCTATTTATAGATTGGAGAAGTGGCGTCTCTGTAAATACATGCAAAATTCAAACCACTCCTCTCCATCGGACGGCTCATGATGATTCCCTTGATCATATGATGTATTTTGTTTATTTGAATGCTCAAATGAAGTCAAAATTGTAAGATATTTGGCTTGTTGGAACCGGCTCGTCGAGACGCTCGATTTGACTATAAACACTCTATATTTGGGAGCTTTTTAAAAATTTAACTCATGTCTCAAAGTTTCCAATGCTATTTTAAGTGCTTGATCTCGACCAGTTTCAATTTCTGATTAGATTTGCTTTCGACATCAAGATTCGTGCTTCGACTAGAGGAATTTATGAGCTTGTTAGGGCTATAAATGAACCGAGTGCTCAACAAACTTCACATGACTTGACTAATAAGAGCATATTCATGTTCATTTGACTAAACAAACAAACAAATTCGGACATCTTTTTAAATACTCAATTGTTTAATTAATGAGCTTCAACAACTTGTTACATAATTCATTTATGTTCAGGAACAATATCATGATTTAAAGCTTCTGAACAAGCTCATTAAAATGTAAGGCTTGATTTAAGCTTTATTAAAGCATAATTCAAAGTTTAATTAAGACTCAATTTAAGGCTTGATTAAGGCTCAATATGATAATATTTAATGAATTAAATTATTATTTTATAATTCTTAAAATAAATTAAAAACTTATATTTTAAAGCTTGATAAGGTGCTCACTTAGAAGCTTGATAAGGCTCATTTAACAAATTAATAAGTTGCTCATTGGGTTGACTCATTAGTAGACACATTTATAAGCTTGTTAAGGTTTGTTTGAATCAAAACATGTCGAGAATCTAAACAAACCCAGAAAAAAACACCGTCAATTTTAGCGAATGAAAAACTTCAAATATTTTCCATGGACATGCAAGAGAAAATTTATAACTAAAGCAAACTCATAAGGCTTAGCCAATTTTTCCACCACAACATCAGAGCACATAACAGCGGGTACACCCCAAAAAGTAGTAGAAACAAAATCAAAAGACTCACCACCGTTATTTACTTTACAACAAGCACATCCCTAAATGATTTTGAAGATTGGGTAGGAATAGTACCATTTTTCGCTGCTGAATCCAAATCTGTCGTAACCGGACGAGATGCATCAGGATTCCCCCACAGGGGAGCAACCGATGAATCCATATTTAAAAGTATGGCATCCCAGCTGAAGCACTAGCACACTATACCGAAACCAAAGCCAAAAAATCGAGATAAAATCATAAGGATCGACAAAGTAGGTAGAGTCAGAAAAAGCAAGAGAGAAAGGAGAAGGGGAGAATCCTCTGGCTCGGGGGAAATATAACCGGCCGATCGCCGGAAAAGGGGAGAAATCACCGAGGGCGGCTAGGGCGCTCGAACGGGGGAAAGGGAGAAATCACCGAGGAGAATTAAATTATATGTCAATTTAATTTGATTTAAATTCATTATTCATTGGTTAATTAATCTCTTAATAAACTCATTTAAGGTGATGAATTTGGAAAAGTCATTAGAAAATAGGTCCTAATCACCCTACCTCATTATTTTACAATTAATAAGTGATTAATGAAGTTAAATTAATTAACTTTTTACTATTTATAATCTTAAATAATCATTAAATTGATAAAGAGGGTAATTAAGGGTTTAATTTAAAATTCCCTTAATTACATGGCCAAAAAATCCCAATAAAATAATAAAAGGCAGAGGCCATCCCATTATATCAATATGCCAAGTTTGAGAATAATTACCCAAGCAATTAGAGCTTAATTAAGCTAATTAAGGAAATATTCAAACCTAATTAAGCTTTAATCACTGTTTAAAATCAAATGAAATTATTTTTATTAAATTCTCCTCTATTTAGCCTTTCCAAAATATATTTATTTAAATTCTCCAATACTTCATTTTATTAAATTCACTATTTTCGTTTCTTAAATTTAGCTGATTTTGAGCTCAAATGGTTTAATTAAGTTAATCAAACTTAATTACATTAATCTGGGTTCAGTTGAATTCAAATTTCATTTTAATTTATTATTTTTATTTTTGTCTTTAGTTGAGTTTGTGCACGTAGTCACTAATTGCAGTATCCTAAGTGGATAATTAGGGAGCTCCTAATCTAAGATTGGAGATCCTAATTTACTGAGATTATTGTGCTATTAACTTTACTTGAGGTTAATAGAACCTTAGTGCATAGATTAAATCCTAGGTCTAAGAGGAGGGTTGTCAACCTCACTAAAAATGGTCAAACACTTATGTAGTCATGTTTTAGTTCTTCGCAATTTTTGGAGGGTCCTAAGAGAAAAACTATGAATATTTCTTCAAGTTTTTGGAGAAGCCAATTAGAGAGATTCAAAAGAAAACATCAATGGTAGCGAAGAAGACTTTCTTATCGCTATATTTTTGAGTTTTTTTCTATCTTCTCATTCTTTCTTTTATTGTAGCAATGTTCATTTACAAGTTTTCCATATATTTTTTTTATTTCTTCATGAATTAAACTCCCCTTTAAAATTCAAAGACTTAACAAATATTTCATGTATTGAATTTATTATTGGAATATAGGTATGTTGTGAAAGGAAAACAACAAGTTAAGAACTTTAGGAATTTAACAAAAAGGTTAACAACTATCTTAATATGGGAGAAGATTTTAGTTTTTCCTCAGTGCCTTAATTTTCCGATCCAAATAACATCTAATCAACCTAATTTTGATAATTGAGTGCAATTATCATAGGATCATACTATACTCACTCTTTATTACCTAGGGAAACTGTGTGATTTTACACGTATGGACTATCATAGTCACATTATAAATATTTCCAAGAAGATACCATTGCCTAGTTACATTTTAAGCTATAGATCTAGTGATTTCAAGAAAGAGTTTATTGAAGCTTTATTTAAAAAGACCTACCTAGATTTCTTAAATGAATTAAACTTTGTTAAACTTTTAAACATAAAGCCATCTTTAATACTGAGATGACTGGTAAAGAAACATGTTAGGCATAAGTAAGAGACAACCAAAGCATGAAAAACATATCATATTAAAAAAATTATGAAAAATGATATTATTTACCACGGTATAAGTTCTATCCAATTTCATTTCATAATGTAGGGATTATTAATTAAGTTACTTGATCGCTTTAGAATAAAATTCCTTTGACATCCTCATACTTTAAATTAAGTTTTGAATTATGTTCATAATAATTTGATTATTTTCAAAAGTTATCAGTCTAAATGAGCCATAAATATTAGTGTGCATTATATTAAGTGACTTTATAGATCTTGATCTTGACTTTTATAAATAACTTTCCTATGATGTCTTCTCAAGTAAACCTCTTCAAAATAATTCGTAGCTTTGCTTTTGCAAGATAAGCCTCTCACCATCTCTTTCTATGATTAAAAATTTAAGGCTATTGAAGTTATTGTGTTCTTATCATAGATGGAATAGTCATGATTAATCCTTAGAGAAACCCTTTAAATTCTTTTTAACATCACATAAATTATTTGAGAAAAATATTATACTATTTAAATAGGTACCTCATTAATCAATTTATTTTCTATTATATCATAAAAATAATTGTTTTACATTAAGTCAATATCATATCCTTTCTCTAATAATTAGCCCAAACTCAAAATATTATTCTTCATATTTGATGTGAAGTAAATATTTGAGATGAATTCATGTACTTTATTCTTTGAGCATATGAGAATTATACTTTACCTCCCAAAAAATTGCTAAAGAAACTTGACACATGTATATATAATAATGACAATTTCCATGAAAAAATCATTAATAAACATTTTTTCATGATTTTTGATCCTTCATTATTTTAGTCTTGTGTTGATTGATAAATCCATGCTTTTTTGTATTATTCAAAATCAACAAACTCAACAAGACATATAATATAAGGCGATTCTTAATTTGCGTGAGAACATTCATGCATAATAATCATACAATTCACATCATCAACATTCAGACCATCCACATTACTTAGAAACATTGATTCATACAATATAGACATAACATAAGCATGGACACTAAAAAACTATTAATATGGAAGATGCCTCTTAAAGCATAGAAGTATTCGTCTTTGACAAGCTAATAAAGATAAGGTGGCCTTCAAGTAGAAAATGATAAATCGGTTCAGTTCCTGGCTTCACTTTCAACATTTTGAAACCTACATAATTTGGGTTCCATTCTGAGGTGTTTGTGTGGCATGTCGCTACAGAATCCACCATCAATCCATCTTCCCCGAACAATTGTACTTTATATGCTTCAATGTTCATCGTTCTCTGACAATAATATAATGCTCTTGGGTATGGTTCTGGATGACAAGAGACTAGTGCTTCCGCGTCCTATATATAATTTGATTAACTTCATGATTAATTTAGAAGACACTTAGCACTCACCATGCGCCTCCCTCCTTTGGGTCCCACCACATGCTTTTACCTCGATGGCTCCCCATCATTACCACCTACCATAGAAGTCTGAATAGTTCGCACATTTCGCTGCCTAGTTCAGCCTCAATGAACTCCACCATGTCTTCCATGGACGTAACACAACGCTTTCTCTCACCATCGAGGGGTAACTCCTCACATTCTGCCAAACTTTGTTGCATGGCTACAACCTCTGCTGATCCATGCTGGATGCCAAAGTAGCTAAGAATTTCAGGGAGTTTTGAGGAAGTTAAAGGTGCAGCCTTGGCTTTCATGATAGGGAGGAAGGACGTGGTTGAGGTAATCTTGGTGAGGTCTATAGACATAATTGTGCCTGGGTTTAAGCTATATTTTAGAAAGAATAGTGGAGTATTTGGGTCATTGTGGATTTGTTCCTCAGTGGCTGCACATCTGTAACTAATGAAGACAGTTGGTGCCTTTTTCAATTCAAAAGAGTGCATCATCTTTTCTATTGTCAAAAGAAGAAAGTTTTTTTTTAGAAGAAGAATTCTAAATTATAATTTGTAAGTAGATGAAAATAGTTCCAACTTCCAATTAGTATGAATTTACATAAATAACAATCATGTGAGAGTTTTGAAATCAAAGTAGTGTTCCATAGTATTTTAATACATTATATTGAAGCCAAGACATCAACATTATCAACATCACAATAAAAAAAAAATACAAGTATATATTTTTCCTAAGACATTTCTCATGTTATTTTCTATATGACTTTTGTACTATTCGTACCAAGTTATTTTATGCATTTTGACAATTGTATTATGAGTCATTGATGTGTCGTTAGATTTTAGTGCTAGTTCCGTGTTGTATCTTGTTTTACATGTAGGTACTTGAGTTAGGCTAACCCATTTCCTTGACCTCATTTTTGTTATAATCGATCACCTTTTTAATTGATCTTGTGAGGCCATGTGGAACTAATTATTGATTTAATGATAAAAAAATTGTTTAATATTAGTTAACTATTTGCAAAATAATTTTTAATTAATTTTTTTTTGGTAATCATTTAAATGAAATGTGTTTCACCAAGCTTACCAAGGTCGTCACTTGAAGGATAACCTTAAATGTTTGTCTTATTGCTTAAATATATTTATAGATGAGTAGCTAATTACAGTGAGGATGAAGATAGCGAAAGCAGAAAATCCATGGGAGAATCCACTGTGATGAATGATTAAAATTGAAAGATTTTTGAGTGAGTTAAGGATTGTTTTGTGGGCTCCTTATATAGTAGCCAATGGTTGAATAATTCAACAAAGATAATATTAGTATATTTTTTCAGATTAAATTTTCTTGATACCGAGTGATTATTATTTTTATTTGTACAAGATAATTTCAATGATTTTGTAAAGTCAAATATTACTTAATATTTTATAAAATTTTATAATAATTATGATTATTATTATTATGCAAAATATAAAAATAATTAAGAGGTTAATATTGATTTTGATCGTGTATAGGATAGATAGATTTCCTGCAGAATAAAGGATATATAAATTATTGATCACTTTATATATATATATATATATATATATATATATATATATATATATATATATATATAGATAGATAGATAGATAGATAACGTAAATAATACAACGCATTCTCTATTTTTTTTTTTTTTTTGAAAAGTTTAAGAGCCGTAGCCCAATTGTATTCCAAAAGTAAAGTTACAAAGAGACTAATCCCTTACAGGACTGATGCAAAAAGAAAAAACACTAAACTAGAACAATAATTCTAGAAACAAGATCAACTACACTATAAAAAAAGAAAGTCCTACAGAAAAAAGGAGCAAAATAGCTCAATGGACTCAGGGATACAAAATACATCAAAGATGCCCAAAAACTAGCACAACAGCAAAACAATCATATAGGGACAAGAAAGTCCCCTCACGGTTGTCTAGCCGCCCTCCAAACAATCCCCAAAAATCTGTTCGATAATAGAATTTGTTCGTCAACAAGAAGGGATCGTGGTTGCGAGAGAGGCCCAAATGAGGAGGAACAATTCGAAAGATCAATAAGTTGTGCAAGAATATCCTCATCATCGTCCATTCCAAAAGCAACCCAGAGCACCACCAAAGCCCACAGCATCAAAGAATAACAGAAGCAGCAAGGAAGAAGATCAAGGCAGATATCTGTCCTTTCCATGAATTCCATCACAGAAGAAATTGAAACAGAGAAACCGTAATGAAACAGCCGCAACATCCATAGCCAAAACCCACAAACAAGATAGAGTACCAAAAGCAAGAAGAAGATCAAATGTAACACCTTCCTCTCCGTGAATGCCAACACAAAAAAGGAGTAGCGTAAGAGCTCTAGTGAAAAAACAACCCTCCTCCATAGACAAAATAGTGAAAATAGCCATAAATCCCACAGCCACCCGAAGGAATTCCTGGTGAAATAGAAATGGAATGAGAAAGCATCCAGGTAACCAATTACACCGGTACAGCAAGACACATAAACCAGTAAAAGACATCCAGATAGCCCTCTTCGACAAATACAAAGACGCTGTAAATACCAACGAAAAATATCGAGAATGAGATGAAAAGAAGTTGACATCCAACAGAAATAAGAAGCAGGCACAGAAAAGAAAAAAGAGTTAAGGAGGAAGATAATTTCTCCATTTGCGTATTAAATCCTGCACTGAACTGGGCCAAGCAACTTTCAATTTCCACTTTTGCATTTTAGCCGAAACCCTTTCTTTAACTTGATTTGATAAGGCAGCAAAAGGGAGATAGGTAGAAGAGAAAAGGCGATTATTCCTTTCTCTCCACAAGGTATAAACAAGAACAGAAATAATCAGAAAGTGTAATCTTTGTAACATTTTATGCTCCCCATCATTAATAAAATTAAGGACCTGCGGGAGAGTAGATTGCAGCAAAAGAAACATACCATTTGGAATGAGAGCTCTCACCAATTTCATAGCCAAAGGACATTCAAAAAATAAGTGGTTATGAGATTCTAAAACAGAATGACAAAACAAAGAAAGGAGTTGAGTTCCAATCCCTTTGTTTGCTAATTTATCAGATAATTTAAGACCCTGAATATAAGCCATCCAACAATAGAGAGCATAGTTAATAGAATAGCCTTTAAACCAAATTCCTTTAGTCCAATCTAAAGAGGGATGAGAATCAAAGATGGCTTCTCTAAACTCCTTGGTAGAAGGAGAGTGAGATTTAAGCCAACTAACAGAATCAGCTCCATTCTCAATAGAAGTATCCAAGATCTTAATGGACAACCAAGGATGAGAGGACTCAAGTAAAGAAGGGAGATTCCAATGCCCATTGTGAATAAGAATGTGGACCTTTAGGTCATCCGTGAAGTTTAAATGTTTCAAGCCATTAACTCCCAACCAATAACAAAGAGAATGCCCATTACACCAAGGATCATAATATAAAGAAAAAGCATTACCCTCCCCCACTTGAAAATGCAGTTTGTTTCTATATTTTTCAGCAACTTTGACAATCGATTTCCAAAGTTTAGAAACTCTATAAATGCAAGGATTCCATAGAGATGTATATTTAGCTAAACACCAATTAGCAAAAGGAGTATCTCTCTTACAAATTTTCCACATTAATTTGCTAATCAAATTAAGAGAAGAAGCAGAGAGTAACCCAACTCCTCCTTTTTCTTTGGGTAAAGTAGTACGTTCCCAAGAAATAGTGTGCAACTTTTTTGCCTCCCCTGAATGATAGAAAAATTTAGCTGTAAAAGAGCAGATTTTTTTGATAATACCATCTGGAATAGCCATAGAACGAAACCAGTATGATAAGTAACTATTAATAGAAGACCTGATAAGCTGCATCCTTCCCCCTAATGAAAGGAACTTACTTTTCCAGCCTGCCAACCATACATGTAATCTATCAAAGAGAGGGGTGAAATGAGCCATCTTGATTGTACCTTTAATAAGAGGAAGTCCCAAATATTTGAAAGGGAAAGAACCCAATTGAATACCCAAAGCATGAGAATTATCCAATTTCCTTAAAGAGAGGCACAAGGATGATTTAGAATAGTTCACCTCAAGTCCCAAGTAGTGCTTAAGAGATTGAAGAGTGGACTTAAGTGAGGTAAATGTAGAGGGATCAGCAGTACCCATCACAAGGAGATCGTCAGCATATAAGAGATGAGAAGAGCTTTGTCCAGCCAGAGAAATAGGATTATATAATCCTTTGTTAATTTCATTTTCTAACATGCATGAAAAAGTGTCCATGGCCACCGTAAAGAGGAAAGGAGACAATGGGCAGCCCTGTCTAAGGCCATTGGAGGAAGAGAAATAACCTAAGATGTTCCCATTTAACACGATAGAGAAAGGCACATCAGAGATGCAAGCTTCCACCCAAGTAGTAAATCTCATGGAAAACCTTTGTCCGTAAGTCGATGGATCGCTCGTTGATTTTATCAAATGCTTTTTCAAATCTATTTTGGATAAAAGTAAGAGCTATTAGAGGTAGAGAACTCATTACAAATCTCAAAGGCCATTGCGATTATCGATATGTCTCTTCCTTTAACAAAGGCGATTGAGAATTATTGATAAGAGGGGAGATATCTCTTCATACGATTGGCAAAGATTTTGGCCACCACTTTATAGAATGTATTGCATAAAGATATAGGACGATAATCTTCAATTCTATTGGAATGTTTCACCTTTGGTATGAAAGTTAAGAGAGTATGCTTGAAACAGTAACTGGAATTCTTGAAAAGAAAAGAAGCGCATTTACAAAAGATTTGGGTAATACTCCAAGAGTCAATGTAAAACTTAGAATTAAAACCATCCGGGCCAGGCGATTTATTTTCACTGATACTTTTCAAGGTAGCAATAATTTCCTGTTCAGAAACTTCAGCTTCAAGATCGGCAGCATGATCTAATGAAAGACAACTCCCAACAGGAAAAATTTGCACAGGAATAACAAGAGAGTCATCACAATTGAATAGATCCTCATAATACCTACAAAAAATAAAATATCCTTTTGATCGAGAAGACCCCAAGGCTTTGCACTTCTCTAATCGATTGGAGCTTTTCCTTTCCTTTATTGAGAGGTAGAGGAATTTTAAATCATCATCAAATGAGTAAGCCAATGTGCCTTAGCTCTGCTTAATCCATAGCATTTCTTTTATAAGTAACTCGAGTATCGATTTTAATCTCCTTAGCATCATGAATGAGATGGATGTTGAAAGGATCTTTTCCATTCTAAAACCTCATTTTGTTCAAATTTTAACAATATTGATTTGTCACGTAAGGGAGAAATATCCCTATATCTACCTTTCATCATGTTTCTAACAAGTTTTAGCTTGATAGAAAGGACATAAAAAGGGTCTCCTTGAATGAAGTTGTTCCAAACCTCCTGAATATCATCCTTAAACCCAGGCTTTAAGGTCCACACGAAAAGGAAACGATGAGATGCCAAAGAGGGAGATTGGAGAAGAGTTACCAAAGGAGAATGATCCAATGATCTTGGAGAGAGGACTTTATAAAAGGAAGATGGAAACATCTCAATCCAGTTGGAATTACAAAAGACCCGATCAATCTTAGAGTAAATAGGATGTTCCAACTGCTGATTAAACCATGTAAAATGTAAGGCTAGGGAGCTCCATCCACCACAATCATTAACACAATCTTTAAATTCCAAAGAAGAGTTGAAAGAAACCGACAATTGTTTATCCTTAGCACTTAAAGGACAGTTGAAATCACCTAAAATAATCCAAGGGAGAGCATTAACATCCGCAAAACCTTTAAAGAAGACCACAAGGAGGATCGGACGAGAATCATTTTCAGATAGATACTTGTTAAGAGAAAGCTATTAACCCGTGGAGCGTAAACTCGACCATGGATAAATTGTCACTTACATAATAACTCAAAATTCAACCCGGATTGCCATTTGATCCATATCGACCACCACTAGCACAATCAAAATTATTTACAGGATTAAGTAAATAAATTATAAGAAGAAACGATTGATATGCAAAGGATTGATATGAACTTTAGTGACAAAGAAGATCTAGATGAGAGTCTTTAATAAGCTTTCTACAGTCGGAAAGTCTTCCAATAGATAAACCCCTAACATTCCAACTACCAATTGATATTTGATTCATTGGGAGGAGGAAGAAGCGGGTTTTTTACCCTTTTTCTTATTACCTTTTAGAGGAGTCGGAAGGGGTTGGGAAGAAGAATAGATGTTCCCTCCTTCCATAAGAGTGCTGCTAACTTCTTTATTCCCTTTATCAATACCAATACCAGAAAGAGGCCGACCAGGGGTAACCACAGCCGAACGTGTAACAACACCAAGAGAGAGCTGATCAGCTGTATGAGTATGGTCGATCGAATCCTTGAAAGGAGCAGAAGCATCAGTACACGAAAGATCCTCCTGAGGTGGAGAATGAGATGGTGACTGATTTTGGTCAGCTATAGAGGAAGAGGGAAGACAGGTAGAAGCCTCCATAATCTTGTCATCTGATATGGAATTAGTAATAGGAGGAGGGGAAGACATGATAGTAACAGGTGAATGAGAGAGAGGGGGCTGAATGGGAATATACTCCTTAGTAATCTGATTATTCACTCTGATGGGAGCTTTAGGAGGGGCCCGACTGCGGCTGCGCCCTCTGGGAGGAAGAGGAGCAGTCGGGTTAAGAGGACAGTTACGCAAATCGTGAGAGAAAGTATTACAGGTCGAGCAAACGGACGGCTTCCAATCATAAACGACAGACTGCATGAACCTTTTCCCATTTAGATTAATCGGAATCGTATCAGGAAGAGGAGAGGAAGTGGAGATTTGGACACAAATACGCGCAAATGTTATCCGAGATCTAGCCGCGGTAAGATGGTCCACGGCCAAGGGGACACCGATTTTACTAGCAACCTTAGAGAAACCAACCTCGTTCCAACAGCATAGGGGGAAGTTAGGGAGTTTAATCCAAATCAGAATCTCAGAGATAGGATCGTTCGAAGGCCGGAAGTCCCAAGTCCATTTTTGGAAAATGAAAGGCCGACCGTTGAGAAAACAAGGGCCGTGATTCCACACCAAATCATAATCCTCTTGACAATTGAACTTAAACAGGAAATAATCACCTTCGAATGTAAGTAGATCAAGCGTACCTTTAAAGCTCCATTTCTTTTTAATGGCTGCTAACAAAGATCCATAGTAAGGGCGCTTACCAATCGAGTGACCAATTAGAGAGAGATGCCATTCTTGCTTTCCGGCAGACAAATCATCCTCTGAGAAGTCCACTTCATTGGAATCCAATAGCACATACGCAAGAGGGACGATTTGGGCATTTCCAGATTGCGCAAACAATAGATCTTTCCATCTGAGAGAGAGATCCTGGTTTAGGTGAAATGGAAGAATGCAAGTGAGGAGATGTTAAGGGGAAAAGAACCAGGCGCAAGCTAACCATCCCTCGGTCATAGACGCTGACCTCGGATGAGCCGGAGGTCGAGAATGAGGGGAAGGGATAATCTGAGAGGAAGAAGAAAGCAGGGTAATAGAAAGAAGAAAGAAACTAGACGGAGAAGGTGGAGGAGGAGAAGAAGAAAGAGCCAGGGGAACGCCGAGAGTGCCCTAGCAGCGGCTTCCGCATTCTCTATTGCAGTTGTGGAATCTTTTTTCAGATCAATGGAATATATTAACCCACATAGGGTTGAAAATAGGCGCTAAGGATATGATAAATAGAATTTGTATAACAGTGACTCATGATCCGAGAAACAGGATAAAATATAAAATTGAAATAAGGAAAAAAAAGAAAAAGAAAATAGTTGAAAAAAATATATTTTGTCATGGATTAATATTTTTTTTTAAGGACAGAATAAGGGCATTTTCGAGAAAATTTTCATAAAGTTGTTATAATAGAATAAATAATTATTGATTTTTTTCATTCCTTAAGATTTTGTTTGAACAAAGGCAAGAAAATATTACGAAAAGTTGGCAAGTCATTCTAATTTAATAGTTGATAACTTAGGCTTTTAATAAAAAATCTTGAGGTTAAAATTATGAATTTGTGATGAGATATATCAAAAATTTCGAAAAGTTGTCTTCTTTTTTTTTTTTAAGGAAATTGAGTCCTAATATAACAAAATTAGCAAGTAATAGTTAATATGTATCTTGAATACTCACAACAAACTTTTCCAAAGGAAAAACATTATTTTCTATGTTATGTGTTTTTTTTTTACACCTAACAAATCATCGGTGGATATGTGCACTTTCATAATGAGAAAGAGGAGTAAGAATATTAATAAGTTATTACTAAAATTGAATAAAAAACTAATTTTTGTAATCCCCTTTTATTTACTTTGGCATTGTTTGAGATCTTTTTTATGTTTTATTTTTATTTATAATTCTATTTGTTTTAAATTCTTGCTTGAAATTAAACATATTTGGCATTTTGAAAACCTCTTTTTTATTTATCAATGTGATTGTGGGGAAGATCGTCAACAAGAAGCAATTGTGGTAGTTGAAGGGATAGTAATATTGTCGTGGCAGCTAGCTACAATGATGATGAACAACAATGTTCATTGATGGAGTTATGATAGTAGCCACTAATAATATTTGAGTACTAATAGTGACAACTTTTGATAGTGGTGATAGCCAAATGAAGATAATGTTAGCAAGTTATTTTTAATAATTTTCAAAATATCCAAATTTATATTACTTATAAAAACAAAATAAATAAAATAGGTTAAAATTTTAATTAAATGATCATATTTTCTTTTAACAGAAAAAGTAATCCTAAATTTTCTAGTATAGTTTTTTTTTTTGACCATATTTAAAATTTAAAACCTACTTTTTGTAACTTTATGTAAATCTATATACTCAAAATTTCATAATGAATGAATCATGTTATTATTCGAGCCTTCCACATTATATGAGTTATGATTGAATGCCACCTCATCCTCCCCTATATTTATTCTCTCAGTCCTCTAACCCTAGTGCATAGAACTTCTATTTTGCATAGTTCTTAAGGACTTAGAATCCGTCACAATTTTTTTTAGCAAAACTAAAATTTCATTAATTTGAAAGATAGTACAAAAAGTCTAAAACTACATTAAGGACTTAGTATTATCTTTTAATTAATGTAAAGAGGTAGTACCGATCACAATCTGATTTTTCTTAAGATAAGTCCATCACTCTTCTAATTTGCATACATGAAGGCCACTATCCTGTTCACCACACATACGATCAATCCCATTTATAATAACCAGTTACTCGCACTTTCCTTATGATCTCTATACCTGCTTCTATCCAAACCATATAGTGCCAATTGCCTACATATGCTTCTTCATATGACCTTAGCTAGCATGCATTTTTCCACTCACACTAATTGCACTTTAAGTTTATACTTGTAGCTTCCTATTGTTTCTTTATGAGCTTCCCAACTATTGAAATCATTTTTGAACCTTGACCTTGGTTAGTTCTTTCTACCTTAGCCAATCCTACAAGACCAAATCATCCTAAATTTCTAAGGCATAAGCCCTCAAATCTTCTCTTAAATTGTTCAATCAACATATTCTTAAAGCCAGGTATGCAGATTCTAGGCACACTTGATGATGGCTTCTTGACACACTTATCTATGGCTTCTTTAAACTCTAAATGTATTTCTCTTTGATTGTGTGCACTCTACAATTGTGTCCATTAGCTAATATTTTTATGCTTTTTAAGTCCTTAGAGGAAGAATACGCAACATGTAAATATTTTTTATATTGTGTATTTTTATGAGATGTGCTTGAAGAAAATGATGCTAACTTTTATTAACTCAACCATTGAGTTATGATTTTCGCTAGTAAATTTTGAAAATTCGCCATGCATCGATTTATTCATGTCATTTATATTTGTGTACTGTTTGTCAGGTGCGTGTAGTTGTAATGATTTTAGTAAAGTATATGCACATGTTAGAAAATGATTCATTTGGTTGGAAACAAAAATAATTTATAGTCATCTATTAATGTAAGATTACCAAATCAAATTTCTTATATGTGAGGAAAAGTCTATCCCATATTACTTTTATTGGTCGTATATGTTGATACATGCATGTAATCATCATATTTAAAATACATAAAATAATTCAAAATTTAGAGTTCAATTGTCCTAACTCATACACTTCTTATGTCCATTCGTTAAAAGAGATGTCTGAATATTTTTTATGCTGAATTTTTTTTTGTAATTATATATCTTACTTGTATTAGATTTATCCTATAGTAAGTGAATTATATGATGATTATCATTATAACTTTTAATCTCAAATAAATTGTCTTCAATAAGTAGAGATCAAGTAATATATTACTCTTCTGTGTTGATTTTATTTTCAAAGTTTTCTTTGTAGATATACTTAGTTGATGAAAACTTTAATCAAATAATCTATAATTTGATATTAATTGAAACTGATGGCACTCTCAAGAGTGAGGAAATAGAGAGTGGGTGAAATGGTGTGTTAAATAAATTTCTCAGCAATCTATAGATTATTTTGAAGCAAAAAGAAAATATTTAAATAATATATTATAAGCTAATTGAACACAATAATAATTATATTTATTATCTTTTCAAAATAATGTTCTCAAGATAAGCTACTTGATATAAATGATTATTCTATCAAGTTCTTAATTTTTTTTTATAACATAAGTTTATTGAATCAAATATTTGTTCCACATAATTTTTTCATGTGGCTTGAATAATATTCAAGATTAGTTTCTTAACTGATTTAGGAAGAAAATAATACTGATGGCATTATATTCTCTACCATAAAGTCAAATTATTAAAAATAATAAAGTTATGCAAGTAAAGTTGTGATGTAAAAAGTAAAAAGTAATATAAACTAATTATATTATAGTTTTAAGTCAAAGACCTATGTCCACACCTCGACTTCAGTTGATTTAGAGGAAATGACCTATCACAAGATCCCAAATAAAAAGCTTAAACTTATGACTCTTATTTAGTTTATGTGATGTGATATTTTATGTTTATGTCCCAAGTGTTGTATTTTATAGTAGTGGATGTACTTGATCATATTTAAGTTTTATTTGAGAGTTGTGATTGAAATTATTTAATTCATGTATTAATATGTATAATGTTGGTATGGTGCCTAGGCACTGGTCTTATGGGGCCACGACAGTGCATTCTGAGGTATTTAGTATTTGGGGACAAAGAAGTTGGTGGTTTGACACTGGTATGTAGCACCTTAGCATTGGACTGTAGTGACTTGATGACGCGAAATGACATGCTCTAACTATTTTTTTTTTCAGTTTTTCAGTAGTTTTCTCCCAAGCGATGCATTTCTTCGAGTATTGTACTTATTGAAACACTTATTCTGACCTAATGGAGATTTAAACTTATTTTTATGTGAAAAACTTTATTGTAGATCAATCTTTGATTGGAGCTTGGTGGCCAGTTGTCTAGAGGATTTGATGATCCTTCACTGTAGTTCTACTTTGGAGAGTAGAACTTCTTTGCATCTCTTTCACTCGGTGAGGGAAGACCTTGATGCATTTCTTCTTTCTCCATCCGTTGTGACATCCATTCCGCGATGCACCATCATCTTCTTACCAGACTTTCAATACCCTACCCTTTAATTACCATTAGATAGGAAGACTCTTTTTCACAAGTAATGATAAAATACAACATATTTTTTGATTCAAGAAAGAAGAACATTACTATTGCCCATTAGTTAGTCAAAATAATTTTATATGAGAATTGGAGATTCATGATATAATATAAATACAAATATATAGCTCTAAAATAGCCATATAATTAAACTATGTTCATTATATAAAATAGATAAGAGAAAGATAACCAATAGTAGACTCTCTCATAGTAAAAATCTCTTTTTAAGGTTTGCTAATGAAAGATCCAAAAGTTTTTTCAATAACAAATCTCTCTATATTGTGTCTAGTCTCAATAGCTACAAAATGACTCCCTCATTTACGCTTTAATAAAACTATATTTAAGTCATTAGCTACAAAATCTTATTATCTTTAAAGAAAATAAAATGCACTAGTTGCTCATGCAATATGCTTTATAATATATAGTATGATATGTTCAAGAAAATTAGTATCAAATCATTCCATTAATTTAAATACTTAATTAGATTAATCAAGGATACATATCAAAGTGTTATATCACACAATGTAACTGATTCAAATTTTGATGATGGCAGCTAATAGTGTCTTTATACTCGTCGAATGGTAATATCACAATATAAATGTTTCAAATTTTGTAAGTCAAAGAAGACTAAGAAAATTCTGACGAGTATAAAAACACTTAGCTGGCCCTAATGTATATCACACCATATAGTTGATTCAAAATTTGAATATATCAAATTGTGGTAAGTTAAACTGCTAGTTAGTTAGTGATGATTTTGATCGTACACTATCATAAATATCATACTATATAATTAGTTTAGATTTTAGTTATCTCAATTAATGCTATTTGATTCTTTATATAATTATACTAAATAGGCCATATCACAAATCATGATATCTCCTTTTCTTAATAAGAATTAACCAAATTATTTTGAAAATGAGGCTAATCATATATTATGATCTATTTTTCTTAGTTTTAATACGTTTTATTTTTACTTATATCTCGCATATGTATGTGATGCATTGGTAACCTCTATGCCTGTAACACTACAAGAAAGATGAAATTACTAACAAAAATTTTCTGTAGCTTTATACTAGTCGAAATTTTCGTAGTCTTCTTCGACTTACATTACGATAAGAAAATGTCATCATTTTTCCATCGATTATTTCAAACAAAAAATTTTGACCATCAAAAATACTAAATGCTAAGGTAAGTACTTCTGATGTAATATTTTGATGGAAAATTCCATCGATTATTATTATCCAACTTTATAATACTTTAGGGTATTAATACCCTGAATTTTACATTATATCAATGATTGTAAATGGATATCAAAGCTGAGAGGTCATGGACGTATAATAAATTACTTTCTGGATGCAAAATAACAACTGAAAAAATTTATGGATGGAGTTGAGTACATCATTTTTTTTTCATCACAGAAATCATCTTTTATGAATGAAGGAAAGTTTAGATTTCATGTACGAAACATAAAAAATCACACGATTTTAATGCCAGATAAAGTATACATTAATTTATATCAAAGGAGATTTCAGTCAAACTAATGGATTTGGACATTGGATGCTGAGTGCGAACCAACTTTTGATAGTCAATGCACCGCATCATATAGCGGTCAAACACATTAAAGTACTGAAATACGTAATAGATATGAGGAGATTCTCTTCAATGCAAATAAAGTATAAATTTAGGAAATTTTGAAGAAGCACTAGATGCTAAAACCCAAAAAAATTATGACATATTGAGCCCAACAAAATAACCATTGTGGCATGTATGCATCTCGCCTTTTGAGTTATTTATGCATGTCTGATTATTAAGCATTAAAATAGATTTTAATATGTCATGTAAATGCTTCGATTAGGTTGTAGGGCTACTTAAGGAGTCCCCAAAAGAGAACTTTGTTCTAAGTGATTATTATCAAACAAAAAAATTGATTTTAAAGTTTTAATTATCTCCATAAAAATAGATTATTGTATTAATGATTATATATTTTATTACAAAGAAGATGCACCACAGATAGTGTTGAGAACAATCCGGTTTTGAGCCGATATAGGACCGGCTCGAAATTGGCTCAAATTAATTTTGTATTGGGAAGAAATTGACTGTATTCGTCATAATAAAGTTCTGGCCAGCTCAGTTCGAATCTGAATTGAGCTCGATCCGGTTTGAAAGCAATACGAGGTGGCACGTTTCTATAATTTTAATACTATTTTAGCTCAAATTTTGAATCGTTCTGGCTCAAAAATATAAACAAGCTGCCTCGTTTTGGTTTAGCCAACACAAATTAAATGCACAAAGAAAATTAAAAACATAAAAATTGAAAAAAAAATTTTAAGGAACCCCATATAGGGGAATTTTATTCCTCATAAGAAAAAGATTACAAGATCCTTAAAAGGGGGTAAACTCTGATTCTACCACTCAAAGAACTACAATCAACCTAAGGAGTAAATCCCCTATCTAAGTACAACTCACACAGCAAAAGCAAAGACAATATCCAAAACAAAGAGTAAAACAGGCACCAACCATACATCCACCAACGCCAGTAAAAGGAGAGCTGATAAGATTTTGCATCCAAAAGAAAAAGCCTGCTTGAAACCTGCATACAAAGAAAAGGACTCTGCAAACAACTAGAAGGCTATTTAGTACAAATAAAATAGGAGTTAAATATAATTGAGTAAACATAAAATTGAAAGATGATCGAAAGATTTTACAGGGGGCAGCAAACCATCCACACTAGTTTGGGGCAGCCACATACATATGCATCCGGCAATAAGGGGGGGATACAGCACATATAGTATTACCATCCAAATATGGGAAGTAATTCGCCACCCATCAAAGAAAACAAACCAATTTCCACTAAATGAAGCCAAAACCACCTTCCTTTATCTACATTCGAGTTCATATATCGCCAATAGTTATCCAATATATAATCCACACTAATCCACCAATTATAATTAGGTTCAGGAGAAAATAGCATGACAAAGTAAGTGAAAAGGAAGAAGGCATGGCACCAATCAGCAGGCAGCCGCCATATACCAAACCAACGAAAGGCATACAGAACACCCAGATGAACATACGAAATGTGAATCCACCAATTTCTCATTTCATATAGAACCATCATTTCTCCGATAAACAATCCACACAGCAAGCAGCCGCAAAACTCCCAACCGAAAAGAAAGCATATACAGGCCAACGAGGCATATATTGCCAACATCTATCCAATAAACAACCACACCAATCCACCCATGGTCCATATTATACTTAACTTGAACAAGCTTAGGAAGATAAAAAATAGCATCTAGATCCAATGAGGCTTAAGTAAAACCACCATCTAAATAGATCCAAAGGGGCATAACATACTAGAGTAAATGGAAAAACAGGAAGCCATGATACCAATCTGCAAGCACCGTAAATACCAGAACAAAAGAAATCATCCCAAACTCATAGTGAAAAAAATAAAAAGCCTCCAACATCACATAACATAAAAGTAAAATAGCAAGCAGCCGCAATACGCCAAATCGAAAGGAAGGCGCTTACAGCTCCTAGGAAAAAATATCTGAGGCCACCATAGCAGCAACTCAGATTGGACAATAAGAATGAGGGAAGATTTCCAGCTAGAAAAAGAAAATAAACTGCCAAGACGTTCAAGTAAATAGTATGAAAACCATTGCAGCAGTTAGGCATATCTATAGAATCAGCCTTAGGAAACATTCCTAACAACTGCATAGGGCTATTTAAGAAACGCACAATATGCATAGAATGATAAAGTTTTTCATCAAGGCCCATCTGAAAGGTCTTCCAAATAGCATTCCGGATATATAGCCCCCAAAAAACAATGATTTTCTGTATGTACACAAGTGCCATATGCTCCAAAAGAGGGAGGGAAAACCTCATCCATTCAGGAGATGAAACAAAATGCAAAACTAAAAGCTTACATGTTTCTAACATAAGATAAACCACTTTTATCTAAATTAAAAAGCCACCTTAATAAGGGGGGAATATTATCATAAGAGAATATATTTACCATAGAGGACTTTGCACCCAAATTGGCAAGAAAATCTGCACAAGAATTGCCTTCTCGATAAATATGTGAGATATGATAATCAAGAGAAGCAAGAATCCTCCTTTTGTGGTTGAGAGTATAGTATACTTCAGCATTGCCATAAGCTCCAGAGTTTAATAAATTCAAAAGGAGGAGAGCATCAATTTCAAACTAGATTTTTTTAAAGCCTTTTTGAATGTATAGTAATATCCCATAATATAGGCCATAAAGTTCAGCAAAAAGAACAGAACAAGGTCTTAAAGGAATAGCGAACGCAGCAATCATCTTGCCTTTAAAATCTCTTAAAATACTCTCATAACCATAAAGCCTATTAGCAACAGATCCATCAGTATTAACCTAAATAATATGATTATTGGGCTTAATCCAACATATAAACTTACAAATAAAATTAATTTCAGTAGACGGGAGAGAAATCAAAAAGTAGTGGGCCAGATGCTTAACATCTTTGAAGCTAGAAGGAGGAAGAAGGATAGCTTTGTAAAGGGAGGTAATTTTACATTTGGTTCTAGCAATAATGTGGTGAAAATTCATGGGAATATCATTATGTTTAGCATCATTTCTTTCCAACCAGATATACCATAGTAAAGTAATAGCTAGAACACATTTGACATGACCTTTCGAGGAAGAGGATAAAAAATTAGTTAAAAGGTGCACTATAGAAAGGGATCCATCAAACAATAAAGTATTAGACAAACTATCATACCAGTGCCAAACTTTAGCTATAATGGGGCCATTAACAAAAATATGATTCAGATTCTCAATGTGAAAGCAACATTGACATTTGGATGGAAGATGAAAGCCTTTTTTCAGGAGAATGGCATCCACAGGAATGTATTGTTTAAGGATGTGCCACGCAATGACCGAAAAGGAGGCAAGGATAGAATTACTCCAGAGATTGGGGAAGATTAGAGAATCTTGACTTTTGAGTCTAATAGCTTGCCACACATCCTTAATAACAAAATCACCTGTGGAGGAATTGTTAAATAGAATTTGATCCATTTTATTAGCTGTTGGGTTAATATACAAGATTTTGTTAATGATCAAATTAGGGACATTGGAACCTAACTGAGCTATATCCTAAGAATTCTGAGTAATGAAATGACTACCTTTTAGCCTATCAATAGAATGAGTATTGAGTAAAGAGTCAATAGACCCCAAACCCAACCAATTATCTTGCCAAAAAAAAGGATGAACTGGAATTCACACCCCAGGAGATCAGCTCCTCAGCAGCCCACTTGATGTTACAGAGTCTTCTCCACACAGGGGAATCCCCCGTTTTGAAAGCACAAATGAGGGGGTGATTATCTTTATAGTATTTCGCAAGAAAAAATTTCGATCAGTAGTTGTGATTGCTTCTAAGATTTCACCACATTTTGTAAGAAAGATATTTAATAGAATCTTCTAAAATTTTACAACCTAGACCACCTTCATTCAAAGGGTCACAACATGTGTATCAACTAGCCCAATGAGATTTTTTGGAGGATGAAGTAGAACCCCAGAAGAATTTATTGAAAAGATGATTAATATTATTAATGATAGATGTGGTAGAGACAATAGTGGAAAGCAGATAGAAGGGTAAGGAGCAGCGAATGCTTTTAATCAGTACTAGTCTGATACCAAAAGATAGAAGATGGAATTCCCAAGAAGAAATTTTCTTATAACTTTTTTGAATCACCTCATTAAAAAGGAAAGATCTTTTAGCACCATGGTATAAAGGAGTACCCAAGTATTTATAGGAAGAGTATGGTGGGCAAAGCCCATGATATTCTTAATAGTATTGATCCTAGGAAGAGGAATCGATTTACTAACAATGAAGTCACTTTTGTCAAGGTTAATTTTTCAGCCACTCTCCCTACCAAAGTGAACAAGAAGCTTATACAGTTTCTTTATGTAACAGGTAGACCCATTGCAGAAAATAATGAAATCTTTCGCAAAGCTAAGGTGGGAAATAGGAAAACCACCCCTAGTCTTGTAGCACATGTTAGGCATTTTGAGAAACATAAGTTCATGGCTTCGAGAAACATATTCCACCACGATAATGAAGAGGGTTGGAGAAAGGGGGTCCCCTTGTCTTATTCCATGGGATGAAGAAAAGAAGCCATGAACCTTGCCATTAATAAGTAAAGAAAACCCAGAGTTTTCAATACCATTCTTGATTAATATAATAAATGAATTGGAAAAACCAAAGAGAAATAGAATTTTGTAGAGGAAAGTCCAACCAATATTATCATAAGCTTTGGAAATGTCCAACTTAAAAACTAGATTCCCCCTTCAACAAAACCCGTTTGATTGGGGAAATGATTTTAGGAAGTGAATTATCTAATCTTTTTGCTAGGATCCTAGATATGAGCTTATTAAAAAAAGTACATAGGCTTATAGGTCTAAAATGGTTCCAAAGTTCGGGATTGTCAATTTTAGGAATTAGAACAATGTAAGTACTCAAAAAGAATTTGGGGAGGATGTTTCCTTTAAAAAAAATCTAGAATAGCTTTAACCACATCTTCTTTGATAATATTCCAACATTTTTGAAAGAATAATGGAGTGAATCCATCAGCCTACGTAATCTATATTCATATTCGTAGGGTGGATGTAATTTCAAATTCGTGAGGGTAAGGAGGTAAGCATTATGTTATCTTCTTGGTAATGATTTTAGGGATAGCCTCAGGCCATGCTAATTCCTCATAATTCACATTATTATTAAGTAGATTACTGAAGAAGAATACACCCGAATCAGCAAGTTCCTTTCCATCAGAAACCCACTATTATCAATATTTTGATTTTCTTGATGTGATTCAAGGCCTTTTTCTTTTTGAACATAGCATGAAAATATTTGGTGTTTCTATCTCCCTCTGATAACTATTTAGCAAAAGCCTTTTGCCTCCAATATGTTTCCTCCATATCTTGATTGCATGTTAACCGATCTTTGGCTTAGTTTAATAAGATATTTTTAGAGGTATCCTGGATAACCTCTTCTTCTAACGTTATGACCTCTTGTTCTAAATCTTTTATGTTTGCGAAAAGATTTTTAAAGCAATGTTTGTTCCATTATTTAAGGAATTATTTAAGCCTTTTTAATTTAAGCCATAATCTCTTCATCCCAATAACAGAATCATCAGGATAAAGAGGATCTCCCCAATTAGTAGCAACCACCTCTACAAATCTATCATCCATAAGCCACATATTTTGAAAACGGAAAGGAATATGGGAAGAGGGGGACTCCGTATTAACCTTAACAGAGATTAGCAAAGGAGAGTGATCGAAAAGGGTTCTACTGAGGTGTTCAACCAAAGTAGTCAGAAAGGAATTGATCTATAGATCATTAAATAGAATCCTATCAATTCTTTGCCAAAGTCTGTGATTTTTCCAAGTGAATTGAGAGCTAATGAAACCTAGATCTATCAAGTGGCAATCCAGGATCATATTATTAAATTCCTCCATAGAGAATAGGTTAGGAGCATTTCCATCCACTCATTCAGAAGAGGAAGAGATAGTGTTAAAATCTCCACCCACAAACCAAGGAGCATTAACCGAGGACGAGAAATTAACTAGATCTTTCCATAGGCTCGTTCTACCATACCTACTACAGGAGGCATAAATAAAAGATCCAAAATAGGACCAATTGCCAAAAGAGATTTTAGCATTCACGACCTGGTGAAGGTCCTGGATAATATGAAACGCAAAAGATCCAAATTTTATTACTCGAGTTCATGAAAAAACTACTAAAGCCAATCATTCTAGCAATAGATTGAATGCTAGAAGGAAGGATAAAGGGTTCCAAACTTGCCAGAAAAGAAATGTTATGGGTGCGAACTAAATTGTATTGCGAACAAAGAGGGAGCCTATCCCTCTCACATTCCGGATCAAGAAAGAGACCATTTACGTAGGATGAGAGGAGATCTAGTAATTCGAAAAGTTAGGAAATTTAGATTTAGATGGTTTGTTCCTCTTTTTTGAAATAGTGTGAAAATCATTTTCCAAACCAACAGCTTCACCATCCGATAATGAATGTCCAATAAAGTGTTTGTTGCCAATAAGAGCCTGGAGATTAAAGATCAGTTCTCCTTCTTCCAAATCATTGTTGATGACCTGATGCAACTTAGGTTTTGGATTTAGATCAGAGTTAGAAGAAGAATTACAGGAGGGAATGGAATTAGGCAAAACACAAATACCTAGATCAAGGGTGGAAGTTATCTCTAAATACTGCACATCCTCTAATCCTACATTAGCATTCATATGATCTTTAGCTAATGGAGATGCAGAAGTAGGAATATTTGCATTAGTAAGGGAATCAGTAACAAGGGGGGATCCAGAGCTGGTATTCGAAGTATTAATGTCAATATTGTGATTTTGTAAGTGGGTTCCATCATGAGGAGTCTATTCCTTAATAGGAATTGCACCAACTGGAAATTTCTCATCCGTATCCATCTTGGATTCAGGGTGGTGGTTAAGAAATTGGGGCTCATTTTTATCAAGTATTGGGGCAGTTGTATTAGTAGCCATATCCTCTAATTGTTCATTCAGAGTGGCCTTAATGGATGGAGCAGCTTTGGGCACCACAGGGTTTTTCTTTAAATGTGGATTGGCTACAAAACTATCAGCAAATCCATGTCCATGAATTTTACAATGGGAGCAAAATATAGAAAAGGTTTCAAATTCTACATTTTGTGAATAGCCATATTTTTCTGATCCTAGCCAAATTTCCTTAGGATATTTTTTAGTGATATCCAATTCCACAAGTACTCGAGCAAATGTAGTCTAGAAGCGGTTGCACTGGTCCAACTGGAGAGGCCACAGACACCACAAAGATAGAAAAATTTGGGATTAAAGAAATGCACGGAGGTTAGGGATAGACAACCCAACTGGAACGATAGGAGATTCCTCCTTAATGTCGAAAAAAAGGGTCCATTTCAATAACCGCATTTGGCAATTAAAAACAAAGTATGAACTTCTTGCAAAAACATGGAAATAATCCAAATCGTTAGATAACTGAATCAAAACATGCCGAGAATCAATCAGACCCACCGAAAAAACTCTAGTCAATTTCAGTGAATGAAAAAAACTTCTGATATTATCCATAGATGGATGACGAAGAGCAAATTTACCAACCAAAGCAAATTCATATGGTTTTGCCAGCTTTTCCACCATTAAATCTGAGCACATAATAGCGGGTACTCCCCGGCTCCCCGGAAAGTTGTTGAAACAAAATCGAACAACTCACTGGAGTTTTTTGCCTTACCTGAAAGCACCTCCATAAAAGATTTAGTAGTCATGGTTGGATTTGATCCAGAGTTCCCAAGAGGATCCATACCTATCGCAGCCGCACGAGCTGATGTGAGATTCCCTCAAGGGAGAGCCACGGTTGATTCCATGATCAATAGTAAAGCATAACAGAGAAAACGAAAGCGGCCTCTGGTCCGAGATCAAGCTGATCGAAACCACACAGAACAGTCGAAGAGGAAATCGTCGAGGAGGGACGGCGGATAGGGCAGAGCAAGCGGAAGGGATTGAATGAAGGTGCTAGGAAATTGAAATTTTCTTGAATTAACAGTGTAAATCAGTAATATACATACAAAAAACTAAGAAGTTAAAATTTATAAATCAGTTAAAAAAAATATTATTACATACAAATTATAATTTAACATTTCTGACTCTTTCAATTTATTTTTCATTGTACATGTTTAAAGGTGTTAAGCCCATATATAATAAAATTAGAATAAATAAATAAAAGATAATATAAGAATATTAAATTGATTATTGGGACTCAAAGAGAGTTATAATTATCTTCAAGTATCTACAATCTATATAAGTTTCTATAATCCACTTCCAGGCTCCAAGTTGCCGAGGCCATCCAATAGCATCGTAAAGACAGAGAAAGCCCCAAAATAGTTGCTGAGGCTCCAGGTTACCCCACCGTCCAATGAGAGCCATCAACAATGGCTCATAATTTTTTGTTGGAAAAAGTTGAAATTGCAAACTTATGCTCTTCTCATCATAGTCCCCAACTCTCGAATTAGCAAGTAAAATATTCTTTATGATAGCTCCCACTATATGCATACCACAAGCCACAAAATAACTTATAAAAGAAAAATAAATACCTCAAGCTCTAACTTTGCAACTCGGTAAGCACGAAAAAATTTAGGACAACAGATAACAGACATTTTGGAGATTGGAATAAACAATAGGGAAAAAAGAAAATAGAAATTTGAGAGCCGTGTAACACAACAAAGATACAAAATTGTAAAACCCAATTACAATGCAGGCTCATAGTAGTAGGGAATATTTGAATAAAAGGAAAACAAAACTGAAAAATAATGGTGAAAGAATAAAGGAAAGCATAGACATAGTTACAAAATTGGAGAACTCAAAGTACAAAATAAGAACATAATTATAGAAATTGGAGTCTTTGACATAGTAAGGAATAATGAAATAGAATTGAAATTTTGAAATACATAATAGTGAAGATAAATAAAATTAAAATCTAGGTCACAGGATAATAGAATAAAAAATTAATTAGTTGAATGTGTTTTTTATTTTTTTTCTTTCCCTAAAAAAACAAAGATGATTGGTAATTTTAAGGGTGACATAAGATATTAAAAACATCAACTACAATTATATCAAAATTCAAAATGATTTCAGAATTTCAAGATACTACTATAATGTCATTACAACAACAACTAAAACATACAAACAACACTCAACCATGGTTGCATTTCAAGCTTCCAACATCCAGCACATTGAACCATTATAACAACCAACAACATTCCAATTTTTTTTTGCCACACTATAAATGCTGCAGTTTGAGGAATTTAGTCACACTTTAAAAGCATAAGACTGAAAAGCAGTTTGCCACCCTAAATGATCTCAATTTTTTTATTGACCAAACCAACATACTTAAAAACCACAAATCTACCATGCTGTAGGCCTAAAAATTAGAAATTGCCTCAATATTTCATCTCAGTTTAATTTTTTCATTAGCATCCAATAATAAAAATATATATTACAATTCATAAAATAGAAAAAAAAACTAAGGTAAATTTAATAATACTACTAATAAAGCATAACACGAATGTCTGCAAAATAGTTAAGAGAAATAGTCAAAAATAGCAAGTACATTTTAAACCAAAGGCAAAGGGAATCTACATTAAAGTTTTCATAAAACTGAGATAATAGTGTAGAGAATTTTTGGTGTTGTCATTGCTAATGATTTTTCTCGAGCAAAGACAAGAACAATTTTCTAAAAAACTTTACAAAAGTGAAATAATAGAAAAACAGTCTTTATATAAAATTGTGAGAGCATATAATGGGGGGACTACCATTAACAGAGTAATAGTGCTCACCTATGCTGAATAGCAATGAGAGCACTATTGATCGCGATCAATGATGATACCTAGCAACAATGACCGACGGTTGAATCAAAATCAGTTGATGATGGTTTATGGCTAATGTTGATAACTAGTGATAGTAATGACAACCTATTCTAACAGTGCTAGTGGCTGAGGGAAAATATAAAAAAAATACTAAAATTCTTTCAAATTATTTTTAAAATTTAATTGTATAACTTTTGACAACAAAAAAGTTAAAAAAACACTAAATAATATTTTTTTAAAATAAAAGCAAAAATCAAAGAAATCCAAAAACTTTTTTAACTCACCTTTCAATTCATGATTTGCACTAGTAACAAACTATTTTTGAAAATAATCATTGATTGATTTATTAATGGTAAGATGATAAAAAGATTATTTGTAGAGAATAAAAGCGGAATGAAAAAATTATTATGAAAGACAAAGGAAGAGGAACTTGTATTAAAACTTAACCTTTTTTCCTTACATCAAAAAGGCAAGAGCAAAGGCCTATTTATACTTTTATAAAGACCATTCTAGAAACCTTTCATACACTAGCATAATCTAGAGATTTCTACAAAAATTATTTAATAGAGATTTCTAAATTCAAATAGATGCGGAATACAAAAAAATACTCAAATAAATACATTCTTATATTTTTCTCGAGAGATTTCTAACATAGAATATGCTAGACTTCTTAATAATATTTCTGGATTAATTTATCAAACATAAGAAACTCTTCTTACATTACTCCTTTAGAAAACTCTTCTTACATTACTCCTTTAGAAAACTCTTCTTACATTACTCCTATAAATAGACCAATAATGTTGGGTAGGATTGAAAAATGTGTATAGATTACAAAAGAGAATGAGAAACTTTCTATGGAGGACAAAGCAAAAGAAACTTGTATTAAAAATTTTATCATTTTTTCTTCAAATTGAGAAGGATTAAGTCTTATTTATAGTTGTACAAAAACATTCTATAGACCTTTCAATGCTAGCATGATCTAGGAATTCTAAAATTATTATTAAATAGTGTTTTCTAGGTTATAGTATATGTTGAATACAAAAATACTCTTAAATAAATACATCCTTATATTTTCTCTAGAGATTGTTAATATAGATTATTCTAGATTAATTTATAAGTTTTGATTTAATTTCTAAAGACGCCTTAAAGCAAAACTATTATTTACTATTTTAAGGAGTGTCTTCAATTAATGAATCATTCCATAACTAATGGCTTTGTGAGAATATTTACTACTTGATCTTTAGTTTTTACATACTCCACTTGAACTTCTTGATCTTTGAATTGATCTATGTTGATCTCATTTTTAGAGTGAGCTCTCAACCCTTCCATCTTAGACATAGGACTTCTCTTAGACTTTAAGAGTTTCTTAGTCTTAAGACACATCTAGTGATTAGGTGGACACTCAACCTAGCCCTAGAGACTTAGAAGAGTTAGCCATAGGAATAGGTCATGCCTTGGGGTGTTAGGAAAATTTGCCTACCCTTAGCTTAAACCATTCCTCACCTTTCTTCCTTCAAGTCAAACTCCAAATCAATCTTATTTTAGTTTCTCCAAGCTAAAATCAACTCCATGTGATCAAAATCCATGATTGAAAACCTATGATTAAAATTCCTAAGTCCAAATCTCTCTTAAGTCCTTAATCTTCTCTTAAGGACTTAGCCAAAATTATGATCAAAACCAAATTAAATCTTTGAGATTTTCTCATAACCCATTTATATTGTCATTTATATTCACATGTATAAATGAAATATAAATTCAAATCAATCCAAACTAAATTTAAAATTCAAAATCAATTCTTAAATCCTTCTTAAGTACTTAATTTTCCCCTTACGGACTTATCCAAGATCATGATCAAATCAATTCAAACTCATGGATTTTTAACTCATTTATATTCTCATTTATATTAATAATAAAATGAAATATAAATATAAATCAATCAAACCAAATTCAAAAATTCAAGCTTCAAACTCCAGAAATTTCCTAAGTCCTTTAAATTCCCTTCTTAAAGACTTAGCCTAAATCATGATCAAATCACTTCAAATTCTTAAAATTTTGTCCATTTATATTCTCATTTGTATTCACATATATAAATGAAATATAAATTCAAACAATCAAAACCCATTCCAAAAATCAAACTCAAATCCACTCAAAATCCAACCTAAGCCTTTCAAGTCAAAATCTTGAACTTAGCCAAATCAATTTCAAATCAAGCCAAACTCTTGATTTTCCTTCATGATTCAATCAATTTTACAATCATGAATCCAAATATAAATACAAAAATCAATTACCAAATCAAAATCCAACTAAAAAATCAAAGCCAAAATCCATTCATATTCTTCCTTTGAATATGAAATTATCAAATGAATCAAAACCCATTTGACTTCAAACCACTTGCAAAGGGATTTATATTTCAATCATAAGTCCATATACAAGTTCAATAAAGCTCAAATCAAGCTTTGACCAAGCCATTTGACCCACTTAGGCTCACTTGACCCAAAGTGACCTAAAATACACTTTTGAGCCAAATTCTAATCCTAACCATATTGGATTGAATCAAACTCACCTATGTCTCTCATCATGATCAACAATCATCATGGGATGATCAATCAATCAAATTGGGTCAAACCAAGTCAAACCTAAGAGTTGACCAAGTCAACTTACCAAAGTGCAAGTACCTATGGATTAAGAAAAGAAGTTCTTCCTGGGGAAGGAGACCACTTCTATCTAAAGGTACATCAAAATATTATTTGAAAGAGTTTTAAATTCTTCAAAACTTAATTTTATGTGAGATATTTAATTGTATCGAGCTAGTATTACGTACTAATGTTCTTTTCCTTGGCATAAAACTTTAACATGTGATATTAGGTAGTTGCATACATTTAGCTAGATTAATATTATTATAAATTTAAACTAGTTATAATCTTTTTGATTAAAAAAATAACAATAAATTTCACACATATTTCATATTTTTCTTTAAAGTTATGGCTTTGAGTTATGAACAATATATTTAGTTTATGCGTGCATATATATATATATATATATATATATATATATATATATATATATATGGATTAAACACATAATATGTTTTGCTGGAATCAATATTTAATAATTTTTATTTAAATCCACTTGCATTTCACTTAAATTAAAAATCAGTAAATTTTATATGATCATCACATGAAATTGTTTAACATATGAGAGAGAGAGAGAGAGAGAGAGAGAGAGAGAGAGAGAGAAAGAGGGTGAACCTTGGCGTAGAAGCTGGAGGATGCTATCACAGATTGAAGTTTGGGGAAGGATACTCCGCCAATAAGTTTGAGCAAACGTTGCTTCGTGCATCGCTTCATGAGCATTTCTGAGCTACGATAACCAAAAAAAACACACTTAATGGAAATTACTCATTGTTTCTCATAAAATTATCCATCAGTTCATCTCTATAAATATTAACACTTATTTTAGATAAAACTATCATCGATATAACTATCATCATGGATTGAGGATATCGTGAGAAAATAAAAATAATTTGGACTTTTTAATTTTTTATTATTTTTTTTTTTATGGTTGAGTAGCTGATTACCATGAGGATGAAGGTAACCAAAAGAAGGAAAGCCATGAGAGAAACAACCCTGAAATTAATAATTCAAATTGAAAGATTTTGAGTGAGCTAATGACTCTATAGCGTGCTGGTTATATAGTAGCCCATGGCTGGAAAATTTAATAAAGAAAAAATAACCATGTATATTTTAAATTAAGTTTCACTCATAATGCAAGTGATTCCTTCTTATATATGCAAGATAAATTTCATTATTTTGTAAGATCAATTATTTTTTTATTGAATAAAAAATTTATGTATTTGGATTATTATCTTACAAAATATTAATAAATGATCCTGCAAAATAATAATAATAATAATTGTACTGCCTCATGAAAATTAAATAATTAAAAATCTATTACTTAGAAGAAAATTAAAAGAAAAAAAGAATATTTGAAAGTAATTATAAGACTAATTTTATGTAAGAAATTAAATAATGCATAATTAAAAAATATGAGAGATATTGTATATGACTTTTCTTAGAAGAGAGTAAGACAAATTTAATTATTGGAACTAAGAATTAGAAAAGACAATATATATATATATATATATATATATATATATATATATATATATATATATATATATATATATATATATATATATATATATATATATATATATATATATATATATATATATATATATATATAGGTCCAAGCATCTA
Organism: Cymbidium sinense; assembly: GCA_021442155.1. NCBI lineage: Eukaryota > Viridiplantae > Streptophyta > Magnoliopsida > Asparagales > Orchidaceae > Cymbidium > Cymbidium sinense. The sequence continues at coordinate 29,302,750 of CM038224.1, forward strand.
ATGAGGACTTGGGAAAACTCATTATTTCGCTATCGTATTTATGTATTTCTCTCATGTTTGGATTCAATCGCTTTTAGGTTTGAATGTACATCATTCTCTACTCTATTAAAATTTCTAGATTTGGCAGAATTGGATCTTGATCTTTTTTAGCTTTTATGGCTGTTATCTTTGTATCATTTTCTTTCTTTAATGCATTTTTAGTTGAAATTAATAAAAAATCTTTTGTTTCATTAATTTCATAATTAAATATTAAAAAAAATTAAATATTTAAGAAAATGAGTTATTTTTTATAAATAGGTGGTCACTCATATGAACACATTAGGTATGCTTCGACGACTACCTAAGATAAGGAATAACATCTAAAAAGTTTACCCAAAAAAATCCCTAATACCATTAAGGAAAAAAAAAATATTTCTCTCATACAAACCTTTACAACCCTATCATCAAAACATAACTGTTGCGTGCTAGAAAACCGGTTGTAGTAGAGTAAAAGTTTTCACTTTAGCTTTATTGTGAAATCCAGCACACACGCAGGTATTTAAAGATTGAACAATAAAATTCTAGAAATTTTACGTGGAAAACCTCGAAAAGAGGGAAAAACCACGGGGCCTAACCCAATAAAAAGCTTCCACTATGTATCTATTTCAGAGTACAAGATCTTCCCGATACCGGGATTACAGAATTGTATATGAGAAAGGGACAACAATTGCTAGTAATAGACGATGTTGACGACGATGTTGACGACGATGTTGACGATAATGTTGACGACGATGTTGATGACGATGTTGATGACGATGTTGACGATGATGTTGACGATGATGTTGATGACGATGTTGAGGACGATGACCGACGATAGCGGTCGGTGATGATGACTGGCAATAGTGGTCGACGACGGCGAGGATCAGCGGTGGCGGCTAACGGCGGCGGCCGGCGGCGGTGGTTGACAACGGTCGAGTGGTGGCACGATTGTGCTTGGAGGATCTTTAGAGCTCTCTCCTCTCTCTTGCTTGGGCTCCCCTCATATGAGGAATGAGGGGCTATTTATAGATTGTAGGAGTAACGTCTCTGTAAATACATGCAAAATCCGAACCACTCCTCTCCATCGGACGGCTCATGATGATTCCCTTTATCATATGATGTATTTTGTGTATTTGAATGCTCAAATGAAGTTGGAATTGTAAGATATTTGGCTTGTTGGAACCGGCTCGTCGAGACGCTCGATTTGGCTATAAAAATTCCATATTTGAGATCTTTTTAGGAATTTTACTGATGTCTCACATTTTCCAATGATATTTTAAGTGTTTGATCTCGACCAGTTTCAATTTTTGATTAGCTTGCTTTCGGCATCAAGATTCGTGCTTCGACTAGAGGAATTTTCAGGGTCATATTAGTTGCCCCCCTATTTTTGGATGATATTATCTCAATCATCAAAAATATATGTGCCAAGTACTTCAAAATAGCAAATTCTTCAACGAAATCAGGTCCATTAACCACACATTTTGAGAGATCTTCATGTAAGCACAAGATTACGATTACAAGCAGATGCATACCACAAATATGTATAGGTATAAAAGCAAAATTTCGAGGTTACGAACCCATCCGGGTCTCAACGGCTTCAGCGCCTGCGTGTTGATACGGCGCTGCTCATGGACCAAACGACGATTTTGGCCGGTTTTTTTTCTGCATTTTTTGGCGATTTTGGGCAGTTTTTGATGATTTTTTTACCCTTTTGCCCCTAGAAGGGATCTATAAAAACCCCCCTAGGGCCTAGGGAGAAGGCACACTTCTTCAATGATCTAGTGCTTCTTTTCTTCTTGAGTGAGGTTCGTTTGAAGTCGATCAAGGCCCGCGGTACTTACGTCGTTGTTCCGGTTTTCCCTCGAAAGAGGCGTCAACCGACCTCGTCGGACTGACTGGGTTTGGAGGCGATCAATGCCAACGATTTACGCCGTTGCCCCTCGAAGAGGCATCAACCTCGTCCGGCCCGTGTTTGGGTTTATCAAGGCCCATGGTACTTACATCGTTGTTCTGGTTTTCCCTCAAAAGAGGCATGAACCGGCCCCGTCGGACTATCCGGGTTTGGAGGCGATGAAGGCCCGTGGTACTTACGTCGTTGTTCCAGTTTTCCCTCGAAAGAGGCATCAACCGGCCTCGTCGGACCATCCGAGTTTGGAGGCGATCAAGGCCCGCTGTACTTACGTCGTTGTTCCGGTTTTCCCTCGAAAGAGGCGTCAATCGGCCTCGTCGGACCGTCCGGGTTTAGAGGCAATCAAGTCCCGCGGTTCCAACTTTTTCTATTAGGAAATTGGATTTCTCATGACTTTAATGGATGATTTAGCAGTTGATAACCACCAAGATGGTGAGGGAGCGTTAGCCAGGAACTATCATTCAAATGACTCAGAAAGTTTGGCAGGTAATTTATGAGCATCATCAAAGAGGAATATCTTCTCTCTCCTCTTTTTTTTTGTCTTTTTTTGATATGTATGTATCCTTTTGTCGATCAGAAGTGAAAAATTTTATCGCAGCTATCCGGTGAGCGAGAGTCAAAAAAGGAGGCGCCCAAGCATTGGGGTGAGTGAGTTGCTTTTACAAAATTCTCAGATTTTTTTCATTTCTCCCTCTTTATTTATTATGTATTTTCACAGGATGATGGCCAGAAGAAAATCCATAGTGTGACGGCTACAAACGATATACCATCCACTGTCACATCAGATAGTTTAATGGTGTTCCACGAAAATTTTTTCTTCCCTAATGAGTTGGTGGCCATTGTTGCCAAAAAGTCTGATCGAGACCATTCACCTCCGTCAGGGTACTTTACTATTTCTGAGATGATTCTTTGTGCGGGACTGTGATTCCCTTTGGCTCCTGAGTTGATTGAGATATTCAAAATATGTGGTGTAGCTTTATCACAGTTTTCATTTTGAGCTTTAATGGTCATCGTCAGTTTAGCTGTCTACTTCAAAGAGCGTGGTGTTACTTTGAACATCAAATACTTGTGTCAAATGTGCAGATTTACATGTGATACCCAGGGGCGTGTTTCTTATCGGACTATAAAGAATTGAATAGAATTTTCAGCACGGGATCAATCTAGAAATTGGTTTAATGGATTCTTTTTTTATGAAACATGAGTGGAGCCTTCCTGAGAGATGGGGAAGATTGAATGACCTTCCAGATCCATTGCTGATGTCGGAGAATGAGATCCTGGCAAGACATGCGCTGAAGTGACTACATCAGATATCTGTGAAGAAGATGTTCGCCCTTAGTTGACCTCTGAGAGTTTAGTTATTTTATCTCATGATGGGGGAGTTCGTTTCTCGAAGCCGTACATTCCTGAAGAGGTGTTAAATCACATATGTACTGGGAATCAACGAGCAGAGGAATTGGTACGTTGTCTTCCCTTCTTTCTTCTTTTCTTCTTCTTTTCTTTTGTGTAATATTTGTGATGGTTTTTTTTTCTTTATAGGTAACTCAAACATTAGGGCAGATGGCTCATTTGAGTGTCACTTTAGATGAGTGGAATACTGAATTTGTGAAGATAAAATATCTGCAAGGCGAGTATGAGCGAAAGATGAGTATTAAAGCCAAAGAAGTGACAACTTTGGAGGATCAGGTGTGAATCGAGCTAGAACATGTCAATTCTCTTTCTCTCTAGTGTTAGGAGGTGGAGCGCACTCGTGATGAGCTGATTGAGGTGAGGATAGAGACTTGTCAGAAAGAGAAAAGACTCAAGGCACTTGTAGCGGAGAAGAGAGCTCTCAAACTGGAGAAGAAAGCATTACAGGATCATCTTTCTGAGAAGGAGCATATAATGTCAAAAGTGAAAGCAAATGAAATCTCTTTGAAGGCGGTGGAAGACTTTAAGAACTCCTTGGCTTATCTCGGTACACTTGAAGACCTCGAAGTCAATCACTGATGTTGAAGAGGACTTAGTTTGAGATTGAGGGATTCTGATTCAAGAGATGAAGAGTTGGGAGTGAGTCCAAGGGAGTATCTCCCAGTGGTGAGGAGGACGTTGATATCATAATCGATATGATGTAGCATCACTTGAAGATGCATTTTTTTTATATGTATTGTTATTAGTGTGGATCAGAATCTTGATTCTTTCTTATATCACCATGTTAATGTTATCAAAATTTTTATTTTTTATTTTTTAGATGATACACTCTTATTTTTTTTACCTATCCGGGGTAATTGGTCGGAATATTATTCGATGACGCTAACCTGTACGGATGAGGTTGAATTTATTCCACTCAGGATTTTTGACCTATCCGAGGTTGTTTGTTAGAGTCTTCGCTCGATGACGTTAACCAATATGGATGAGGTCGTGAGGAGTCCACCAAGGACCTTTTGACCTATCCTAGGTTGTTTGTCAGAGTCTTCACTTGATGACATTAACTTGTGTGGAAGAGGTCATGAGGAGTCCACTAAGGACCTTTTGACCTATCCTAGGTTATTTTTCAGAGGCTTCGCTCGATGACATTAACCAGTGTGGAAGAGGTCGTGGAAAGTCCCCTTGGGATTGATCATGCTCTGATTGAGATATAACGTGAGTTGTATATTTCTCAAGTGGGAGGATTAAATGAAGAAGAAATAAGTTTATAAGAAGAAAGCTATAAATTCATTACTCTGATAAGTTCAGTGAGACAATCATAAGACGATTTTAACACGGATATGAGTTTTAAGAGAAAATGACAACAATAACAACAACAACAACAAGCCTTTATCCCACTAAGTGGGGTTGGTTACACAAAGAGGAAATGATAAACGAGACAAAATAAAAATTGTGATAATTATGCAGTAGGAATTACTGATAATATTTTTGGAGATTCTCGGTGTTCCAGGTTCGAGGTAAAGTTTTTTCCTCTGAATCCTTGAGCTTGAAAGTTTCTGGCTTCACCATAGCTATAACCACATATGGGCCATCCCAAAGAGGTGAGAGTTTATTGCGTTGAGGGCCATTGCCTACACCAGACTCATAGACCAAGTCACCAACAGATATAGGACGAGGTTTTACTCTTCTGTTGAAGTGACGAGCTACCCTTTGGTGATAGGAAGCAGTCCGAAGTAGGGCCATGTCACGAGTTTCGGGGAGTAAGTCCAGGTGTTGTCGGAGTTTTTCTTCATTATCGTCATGATTGAATAATTGAACTCTTGGACTTGGAACCCCGATATCTATTGATATAATAGCTTCTATGCTAAAACACAAGTTATACGGTGTCTCACCAGTCGAGGTGCGCGATGTAGTGTGGTAAGCCCAAAGAACATTCGAAAGCTCATCAACCCATTTCCTCCAGCCTTCTCGAGATGTGTTTTTAGTCCTTTGAGTATAGTCTGGTAGCTTCCCCGTCTATTAAGGATGTGCTACACCAGATGCATCTGAATGTGAAAATCTTTGCAAAAGGATGTAAAGACTTTTCTAGTAAATTGGGTTCCGTTATCAGTGATGATCTTTGCAGGAAGACCGAATCGACATACTATATTTTTCCAAACAAATTGTTTAGCATTTGCCTCCATAATTTTAGTGAGTGGTTCGGCTTCCACCCATTTATTGAAGTAGTCAACGGCTAAAATGATGAACTTTCGTTGCCCTGATGCTATCGAAAAAGGTCCCATGATATCAATCCCCCACTGAGCAAAAGGCCACAAGCTTTGAATGGATGAGAGCTCTGTATGCGGCATGTGAGGGAGGTTAGAGTGACAACTTACACATTTTTGTGTGAACTCAAGCCTCTTGTTTCATGTAGGCCAATAGAACCCTTGCCTTATAATTTTAAGGGCTAGCCCTTCCTCCTAGGTGTTCTCCGCATATTCCTGAGTGGACCTCTATTAATGCATAATCGGCCTCTGAAGGTGAGAGAAATTTGAGGTACGGTCCAGAGAAAGCTCGTTTGTATAGTTCACCTCCGATAATAGTAAAGTTTGAAGCTTGTCTTCGGAGATGAATTGCAGAAGTTGGGTCTTCAGGAAGAGTTCCTTCTTGTAGAAAAGACAGGATGGGGTTCATCCACGAATGTTCCTTTATCTCATCAATTGCTTGAATTACCCATGACCCTTGGATACTCAAAAAATGTATTTCTTTAGCATGCCTTCTCTTAAGCAGATCCCTAGTAGCAGATGAAGCAAGCTTAGCGAGAGCGTCAGCTCGAGTATTCTTCTCTCACAGTATGTGAATGATTTGATGTGTCCTGAAATGGGAAAGAAGAGACTTCACCAAGTGGAGGTATTGTGCCAGCTGGGGATTATGAGCATTAAAGTTTCCCTCAACTTAAGAGGCAACAAGTTGAGAGTCAGTTTGTATCACTAAGTCTTGAGCTTCACAGTCAATGGCGAGTCTCAACCATGCTATAAGAGCCTCATATTCAGCCATATTATTAGTTGCAGAAAATTTTAGGCGAAGTCCATACTCTAGGGTATTCTGTTGGGGGGAAATAAGTAAGATTCTCGCACTAGCACTAGTACTTCCTGAACTCCATCAACATAGAGGGTCCATTGAGGAGACGAAAGGCATGTAGCAGATAGCTCCTCTGGAGTTGAGGCAGTGCATTCCACTATAAAGTCTGCGAGTACTTGAGACTTTATAGCAGGGCGAGGTAGAAAATTTATATCAAACTCTTCCAATTCTACAGACCACTTGATTAACCTCCCAGATGCTTCTGGTTTATGTAGGATGGCCCTTAATGGTAAATGAGTGTAAATGCCGATAGTGTGAGCTTGGAAGTATGGATGCAATTTTTGCACTGAGAAAACTAAAATTAGAGCCAACTTATCGGCAAGTGGATAACGACTTTCTATATCAGAGAGAATTTTGCTGACATAATAAATTGGTTGTTGTATCCCACTTTCTTCTTGCACTAAAACTGAGCTTATCGCGTGGGAAGATACTGTGAGATATAAGTATAACATCTCTCCTTGAATAGACTTGGATAGTAGGGGTGGAGATGCTAAATACTCCCTTAGCTGCTCAAAAGAAGACTGACATTCATCAGTCCATTGAAAATTATTATTTTTTGCTCTATTTAATATTTTAAAGAATGACAAGTATCTATCTCTAGAACGGGCTAGGAAGCGGGATAACACAGCAATTCGTCCATTCAAATATTGAACTTCCTTAATATTCTTCGGAGGAGTTATATTTTTGAGAGCTTTGATTTTCTCGGGGTTGGCCTCTATCCCACGGTAGGTTACCATAAATCCAAGAAATTTTTCTGACGTAACCCCAAAAGCATATTTGGTCTGGTTGAGCTGCATGTTATAACGTTCAAGAAGGTTAAAGCAAATTTCTAAGTCAGAAATATGTTGTCTTTCTTCCATACTTTTCACTAACATGTCATCCACATATACCTCCATTGTGCGGCCTAGTAGGTCTTTAAAGACCTTATTCATAAGGCATTGATCGGTAGCACCAACATTTTTTAATCCAAACGACATAACTTGGTAACAGTATAAATCTTTATATGTTTGAAATGATGTAGCTTCTTCATCCATTGGGTTCATTTTTATTTGGTTATAACCAGAGTAAGCATCCAAAAAACTAAACATTTGATGACCAGACGTAACATCAACCAACAGATCAATTCGAGGAAGAGAAAAATTATCTTTCGGGAAAGCCTTATTAAGGTCAGTGTAATCAATACACATTCTCCATGTTCTATTTGTTTTCTTAACCATGACAACATTCGCTAGCCATGTAGGGTAATGTACCTCTCGTATGAATCTCGCTTCTAGAAGCTTGTTAACTTCTTGCTCAATAGCTTGGAGGCGATCAGGTGCAAAACTTTGCTTCTTCTGGATGATCGATTTGAATGTCGAATCGATCTTGAGGGAGTGCATGATCACATTGGGGTCGACTCCCGGCATGTCAGTCGGACTCCAAGTGAAGATGTCTTGATTTTTGTGCAAGAAGTCTATGTATTTTTCCCTTTGTTCGTCCAAGTGCAGAGATCCAACTTGCATTGTTCGTAATAGTTGGTCATCTAACAAAGAGCAAGTCTTCTACATGCGAAGCTTTCTGGGGTACTTCTTCATCTCAAAAATTAAAATCTTTGTTGCCAAAAATCACTAAAGGGCGTGGTTGATCTTGTCTGAAATAACATGATTGTGCTATCTGTTGATTTCCACAGACCACTCCAACTCCAACGGGGGCTAGAATTTTCATCTTAAGATGAGATACAGAAGTGACTGCACCGAAAATTGATTGAAGATACCTTCCAAAGATAGCGTTATATGCTGAATCTGACTTGACCACCATGAATTGGATTAAATGAGCCACTTGTCGAGGAAATTCACAAAGGACAATAAGAAGGGTGATTGTCCCCTCTACTCGCACAGGGTGATTATCAAACCCGTACAATGGTCCTGCAGTGGGTTGGAGCTTTTCCCTAACCAGGCCCATGTTAAGAAATATGGAATAAAATAAAACATCAACATAACTCCCATTATCAATCAAAATTCTCTTAACATTATAGTCACCGATCCTACTGATGACAAGTGGATCTTGATGAGGAACATGTACTCCTTCTAAATCTAAGTCATTAAAAGTGATGGAATGATCAGTACGAGACTTCTTTAACTCCGACTCTTCAGAGATGGTAATGAGAACTTGATTAGATAGTATTGGTCCTCCTGCGATTGTTTCAATTTCTCCAACTGCTTGATGCTTGTTTTGTTGTTTCTGTGATGATTGTCCTGGTGGCCCCCCAATTGAAGGTATGTTTATTTAAGTTGATTGATTCTTCACAAATTGATGTAGATATCCTTGCTGAATGAGCCTCTCAATTTCTTCTTTGAGTTGTTTACATGCCTCAGTAGTATGTCCACGACTTCGATGGAAGTGACAATATTGCTCCTGATTTCCTGAATTTGGTTTCAGTGGATACGACCACTTGATATTTCCTTCATCTCAAATAGCCATTTGGAGGTTAACAAGAGATGTGTTCACATGTATTCCTTTTCATGCCACTGTTCACGTTGTTGATATGGGGGTCATGGAGGGAGATCACGGCTACCTTGTTGCTTCTTTTGATAGGACTGTCGGTCTGCATTCCCTGGGGTGCTTTTATGTTTTCCTGTAGATTGCTCAAATTATTTGCGATGGGCGGTAATAGCCTCATCAGCACAGATTTGTGCTTCCACACGATGAACCAAGTCTGCATATGAGCGGACTGTCTCTCGCATTAGTGATGAGTGAAAGGCCCTGGACGGAGTCCTCCAAGGAAAACTCCTCTGAATAGTTCAGGGTCTACTCCAGGTATTTGGCGAGCTTCTAAGGAGACCTCTGGAAGTATTCCTTAAGTGATTCGCCCTTGTTTTGATGAATGCCGAAGAGATGGGAGGAATCTTTAATGATCCTCCGGTTTGCAATGAACTGTTCTACAAAAATCTTGGCGAGTTCGTCAAAGGTATGGATGGATTCCCTTGGAAGGGAGTAGAACCAAGTGCGAGCTTGTCCCTTGAGGGTAACTGGAAAGACATGACAAAGCAGTGTGACAGGAGCTTGTTGGATATGCATGATAGTCCTGTAATAGTTGATGTGTTCATGTGGGTCGATCACCCCATCATAGGAATCAATGTTCGAGAGCTTGAAACCCATAGGAATAGGATGTTGAAGAATAGCTTGAGGATTCCTCATACCAGGGGAAGATGATTTCTATCTTGGAGGTGAAATTTTTCTTGCATTAAGTAATTCTCAACACATGACAAGTGGGGTCAACAGGATGAGAATGTGTCAAGCTACCAGCAATAATTGATGGATTAGTAGTTGGTTGAGCTACACATGATGGATGAGTAGAACTAGTGGTGTCAAGGAGATCAGCATCACGGTCTCTACGCGGAAGAACTTCAACGTTAAGGAAATTAGCATTTTGACCTCCCCCAACTAACGAACAATCTTGGGGAGATGTGCCCAGAGTGGTAGTGTGTTTCAAAAGTCGGATCATCTCATTTTGAGACTCTTCCATTCGCTACGATCTTCTAAAGAGATTTCTACCGCGCCTTCACCGACAGGGTCACGCCTATCAGGGGGAAGTGAGGCAGAAGGTTGGCGTCCTTGGTTCAAGGATTGGTTTCGAGAGTGACGGGAGTTGGAGCGGGAGGCTCCGTTGTTACGAGTGTTGCGCCTATTGGCCATAACAAGGGTGTTCATAGGAATTATGATTGAAGGGTTCTCATGCCATAGACGGCACCAAACTGTTGCGTGCTAGAAAATCGGTTGCGATAGAGTAAATTTTTGTCTTAGCTTTGTTGTAAAATCCAGCACACACGCAGGTATTTAAAGAGTGAACAATAAAACTCTAGAAATAAAACTCTATAATTTTTACGTGGAAAACCTCGAAAAGAGGGAAAAACTACGGGGCCTAACTGAGTAAAAAGCTTCCACTATGTATCTGTTTCAGAGTACAAGATCTTCCCGATATCGGGATTACAGAATTGTATATGAGAAAGGGACAACGGTAAGATAGAAGATGACGATGATGTGAGATGTGTGACGCTGATGTTGACGTGATGTTGCCGATGACGCAGCGATGATGTTGTGATGATGATGTTGACGATGTTGATGATGATGTTGATGATGACCGGCGGCGGGGTCGATGATGACCGGCCAATGGGTCCGAAATGGTGATCACGGCGATGCCGGGCGGTGGTTGACACTTGAGTGTGCGATTGGAAAGATCTTTGGAGCTCTCTCCTCTCTCTTGGCTCCCCTCATATGAGGAATGAGGCTATTTATAAATGGTGGCGTCTGTAAATACATGCAAAATTCAAACCACTCCTCTCCATCGGACGGCTCATGATGATTCACTTGATCATATAATGTATTTTGTTTATTTGAATGCTCAAATGAAGTCGAAATTGTAAGATATTTGGCTTGTTGGAACCGGCTCGTCGAGACGCTTGATTTGACTATAAACACTCTATATTTGGGAGCTTTTTAAAAATTTAACTAATGTCTCAAAGTTTCCAATGATATTTTAAGTGCTTGATCTCGACCAGTTTCAATTTCTGATTAGCTTGCTTTCGACATCAAGATTCGTGCTTTGACTAGAGGAATTTATGAGCTTGTTAGGGCTATAAATGAACCGAGCGCTCAACAAACTTCACATGACTTGATTAATAAGAGCATATTCATGTTCATTTGACTAAACAAACAAACAAATTCGGACATCTTTTTAAATACTCAATTGTTTAATTAATGAGCTTCAACAACTTGTTACATAATTCATTTATGTTCAGGAACAATATCATGATTTAAAGCTTCTGAACAAGCTCATTAAAATGTATGTCATGATTTAAGCTTTATTAAAGCATAATTCAAAGTTTAATTAAGACTCAATTTAAGGCTTGATTAAGGCTCAATAGGATAATATTTAATGAATTAAATTATTATTTTATAATTCTTAATATAAATTAAAAACTTATATTTTAAAGCTTGATAAGGTGCTCACTTAGAAGCTTGATAAGGCTCATTTAACAAATTAATAAGTTGCTCATTGGGTTGACTCATTAGTAGACACATTTATAAGCTTGTTAAGGTTTGTTTGAATAAAAACATGTCGAGAATCGGTTAAACCCACCGAAAAAACACCTGTCAATTTTAGCGAATGAAAAAAACTTCAAATATTTTCCATGGACATGCGTCGAAGAGAAAATTTACCCACTAAAGCAAACTCATAAGGCTTAGCCAATTTTTCCACCACAACATCAGAGCACATAATAGCGGGTACACCCCAAAAAGTAGTAGAAACAAAATCAAAAGACTCACCACCGTTATTTACTTTACAACAAGCACATCCCTAAATGATTTTGAAGATTGGGTAGGAATAGTACCATTTTATTTCTTGAATCCAAATCAGAATCAGGACGAGATGCATCGGATTCCCCACGTGGGAGCAACCGATGAATCCATATTTAAAAGTATGGCATCCCAAAGCAGCACACTATATAAACCAAAGCCAAAAAAATCGAGAGCAAAAATAAGGATCAAGAAAAGGTAGAGTCGGAAAAGCAAGAGAGAAAGGAGAAGGGAGAATCCTGCCTGGGAAATATAACTCGACGCCGGAAAAGGGGAGAAATCACCGAGGGCGGCTAGGGCGCTCGAACGGGGGAAAGGGAGAAATCACCGAGGAGAATTAAATTATATGTCAATTTAATTTGATTTAAATTCATTATTCATTGGTTAATTAATCTCTTAATAAACTCATTTAAGGTGATGAATTTGGAAAAGTAATTAGAAAATAGGTCCTAATCACCCTACCTCATTATTTTACAATTAATAACTGATTAATGAAGTAAAATTAATTAACTTTTTCCTATTTATAATCTTAAATAATCATTAAATTGATTAAGAGGGTAATTAAGGGTTTAATTTAAAATTCCCTTAATTACATGGCCAAAAAATCCCAATAAAATAATAAGAGGCAGAGGCCATCTCATTATATCAATATGCCAAGTTTGAGAATAATTACCCAAGTAATTAGAACTTAATTAAGCTAATTAAGGAAATATTCAAACCTAATTAAGCTTTAATCACTGTTTAAAATCAAATGAAATTATTTTTATTAAATTCTCCTCTATTTAGCCTTTCCAAAATATATTTATTTAAATTCTCCAATACTTCATTTTATTAAATTCTCCTTTTTTTGTTTCTTAAATTTAGCTGATTTTGAGCTCAAATGGTTTAATTAAGTTAATCAAACATAATTACATTAATCTGGGTTCAGTTGAATTCAAATTTCATTTTAATTTATTATTTTTATTTTTTTCTTTAGTTGAGTTTGTGCACGTAGTCACTAATTGCAGTATCCTAAGTGCATAATTAGGGAGCTCCTAATCTAAGATTGGAGATCCTAATTTACTGAGATTATTATGCTATTAACTTTACTTGAGGTTAATAGAACCTTAGTGCATAGATTAAATCCTAGGTCTAAGAGGAGGGTTGTCAACCTCACTAAAAATGGTCAAACACTTATGTAGTCATGTTTTAGCTCTTCACAATTTTTGGAGGGTCCTAAGAGAAAAACTATGAATATTTCTTCAAGTTTTTGGAGAAGCCAATTAGAGAGATTCAAAAGAAAACATCAATGGTAGCGAAGAAGACTTTCTTATCGCTATATTTTTGAGATTTTTCTATCTTCTCATTCTTTCTTTTATTGTAGCAATGTTCATTTACAAGTTTTCCATATATTTTTTTTATTTCTTCATGAATTAAACTCCCCTTTAAAATTCAAAGCAGCTTAACAAATATTTCATGTATTGAATTTATTATTGGAATATAGGTATGTTGTGAAAGGAAAACAACAAGTTAAGAACTTTAGGAATTTAACAAAAAAGGTTAACAACTATCTTAATATGGGATAAGATTTTAGTTTTTCCTCAGTGCCTTAATTTTACGATCCAAATAACATCTAATCAACCTAATTTTGATAATTGAGTGCAATTATCATAGGATCACACTATACTCACTCTTTATTACCTAGGGAAACTGTGTGATTTTACACGTATGGACTATCATAGTCACATTATAAATATTTCCAAGAAGATACCATTGCCTAGTTACATTTTAAGCTATAGATCTAGTGATTTCAAGAAAGAGTTTATTGAAGCTTTATTTAAAACGACCAACCTAGATTTCTTAAATGAATTAAACTTTGTTAAACTTTTAAACATAAAGCCATCTTTAATACTGAGATGACTGGTAAAGAAACATGTTAGGCATAAGTAAGAGACAACCAAAGCATGAAAAACATATCATATTAAAAAAATTATGAAAAATGATATTATTTACCACAGTATAAGTTCTATCCAATCCTCAATTTCATAATGTAGGGGATTATTAATTAAGTTACTTGATCGCTTTAGAATAAAATTCCTTTGACATCCTCATACTTTAAATTAAGTTTTGAATTATGTTCATAATAATTAGATTATTTTCAAAAGTTATCAGTCTAAATGAGCCATAAATATTAGTGTGCATTATATTAAGTGACTTTATAGATCTTGATCTTGACTATTATAAATAACTTTCCTATGATGTCTTCTCAAGTAAACCTCTTCAAAATAATTCGTAGCTTTGCTTTTGCAAGATTAGCCTCTCACCATCTCTTTCTATGATTAAAAATTTATGGCTATTGAAGTTATTGTGTTCTTATCATAGATGGAATAGTCATGATTAATCCTTAGAGAAACCCTTTAAATTCTTTTTAACATCACATAAATTATTTGAGAAAAATATTATACTATTTAAATAGGTACCTCATTAATCAATTTATTTTCTATTATATCATAAAAATAATTGTTTTACATTAAGTCAATATCATATCCTTTCTCTAATAATTAGCCCAAACACAAAATATTATTCTTCGTATTTGATGTGAAGTAAATATTTGAGATGAATTCAAGGACTTTATTCTTTGAGCATATGAGAATTATACTTTACCTCCCAAAAAATTGCTAAAGAAACTTGACAGATGTATATATAATAATGACAATTTCCATGAAAAAATTATTAATAAACATTTTTTCATGATTTTTGATCCTTCATTATTTTAGTCTTGTGTTGATTGATAAATCCATGCTTTTTTGTATTATTCAAAATCAACAAACTCAACAAGACATATAATATAAGGCGATTCTTAATTTGCGTGAGAACATTCATGCATAATAATCATACAATTCACATCATCAACATTCAGACCATCCACATTACTTAGAAACATTGATTCATACAATATAGACATAACATAAGCATGGACACTAAAAAACTATTAATATGGAAGATGCCTCTTAAAGCATAGAAGTATTCATCTTTGACAAGCTAATAAAGATAAGGTGGCCTTCAAGTAGAAAATGACAAATCGGTTCAGTTCCTGGCTTCACTTTCAACATTTTGAAACCTACATAATTTGGGTTCCATTATGAGGTGTTTGTGTGGCATGTCGCTACAGAATCCACCATCAATCCATCTTCCCCGAACAATTGTACTTTATATGCTTCAATGTTCATCATTCTCTAACAATATAATGCTCTTGGTTCTGGATGACAAGAGACTAGTGCTTCCGTCTATATATATATATATATATATATATATACTATATATATATATATATATATATATATATATATATATATATATATATATATATATATATATATATATATATATATATTTATATATATATATAATTTGATTAACTTCATGATTAATTTAGAAGACACTTAGCACTCACCATGCGCCTCCCTCCTTTGGGTCCCACCACATGCTTTTACCTCGATGGCACCCCATCATTACCACCTACCATAGAAGTCTGAATAGTTCGCACATCTTCGCTGCCTAGTTCAGCCTCAATGAACTCCACCATGTCTTCCATGGACGTAACACAATGCTTTCTCTCACCATCGAGGGGTAACTCCTCACACTCTGCCAAACTTTGTTGCATGGCTACAACGTCTGCTGATCCATGCTGGATGCCAAAGTAGCTAAGAATTTCAGGGAGTTTTGAGGAAGTAAAAGGTGCAGCCTTGGCTTTCACGATAGGGAGGAAGGACGTGGTTGAGGTAATCTTGGTGAGGTCTATAGACATAATTGTGCCTGGGTTTAAGCTATATTTTAGAAAGAATAGTGGAGTATTTGGGTCATTGTGGATTTGTTCCTCAGTGGCTGCACATCTGTAACTAATGAAGACAGTTGGTGCCTTTTTCAATTCAAAAGAGTGCATCATCTTTTATGTTGTCAAAAGAAGAAAGTTTTTTTTTAGAAGAAGAATTCTAAATTATAATTTGTAAGTAGATGAAAATAGTTCCAACTTCCAATTAGTATGAATTTACATAAATAACAATCGTGTGAGAGTTTTGAAATCAAAGTAGTGTTCCATAGTATTTTTAATACATTATATTGAAGCCAAGACATCAACATTATCAACATCACAATAAAAAAAAAATACAAGTATATATTTTTCCTAAGACATTTCTCATGTTATTTTCTATATGACTTTTGTACTATTTGTACCAAGTTATTTTATGCATTTTGACAATTGTATTATGAGTCATTGATGTGTCGTTAGATTTTAGTGCTAGTGCTGTGTTGTATCTTGTTTTACATGTAGGTACTTGAGTTAGGCTAACCCATTTCTTTGACCTCATTTTTGTTATAATCGATCACCTTTTTAATTGATCTTGTGAGGCCATGTGGAACTAATTATTGATTTAATGATAAAAAAATTGTTTAATATTAGTTAACTATTTGCAAAATAATTTTTAATTAATTATTTTTTGGTAATCATTTAAATGAAATGTGTTTCACCAAGCTTACCTGAAGGCTGTTCACTTGAAGGATAACCTTAAATGTTTGTCTTATTGCTTAAATATATTTATAGATGAGTAGCTAATTACAGTGAGGATGAAGATAGCAGAAAGCAGAAAATCCATGGGAGAATCGACTGTGATGAATGATTAAAATTGAAAGATTTTTGAGTGAGTTAAGGATTGTTTTGTGGGCTCCTTATATAGTAGCCAATGGTTGAACAATTCAACAAAGATAATATTAGTATATTTTTTCAGATTAAATTTTCTTGATACCGAGTGATTATTATTTTTATTTGTACAAGATAATTTCAATGATTTTGTAAAGTCAAATATTACTTAATATTTTATAAAATTTTATAATAATTATGATTATTATTATTATGCAAAATATAAATAATAATTAAGAGGTTAATATTGATTTTGATCGTGTATAACAGTGGATAGATAGATTTCCTGCAGACTGCTGAATAAAGGATATATAAATTATTGATCACTTTATATATATATATATATATATATATATATATATATATATATATATATACATATATACATATATATATATATATATACATATATATATATATATATACATATATATATATATATATAGATAGATAGATAGACAACGTAAATAATACAGCGCATTCTCTATTGCAGTTGTGGAATCTTTTTTCAGATCAATGGAATATATTAACCCACATAGGGCTGAAAATAGGCGCTAAGGATATGATAAATAGAATTTGTATAACAGTGACTCATGATCCGAGAAACAGGATAAAATATAAAATTGAAATAAGGAAAAAAGAAAAAGAAAATAGTTGAAAAAAATATATTTTGTCGTGGATTAATATTTTTTTTTAAGGACAGAATAAGGGCTTTTTCGAGAAAATTTTCATAAAGTTGTTATATTAGAATAAATAATTATTGATTTTTTTCATTCCTTAAGATTTTGTTTGAACAAAGGCAAGAAAATATTACGAAAAGTTGGCAAGTCATTCTAATTTAATAGTTGATAACTTAGGCTTTTAATAAAAAATCTTGAGGTTAAAATTATGAATTTGTGATGAGATATATCAAAAAATTTCCGAAAAGTTGTCTTCTTTTTTTTTTTAAGGAAATTGAGTCCTAATATAACTAAATTAGCAAGTAATAGTTAATATGTATCTTGAATACTCACAACAAACTTTTCCAAAGGAAAAACATTATTTTCTATGTTATTGTTTCAGGTTTTTGTTTACACCTAACAAATCATCGGTGGATATGTGCACTTTCATAATGAGAAAGAGGAGTAAGAATATTAATAAGTTATTACTTAAATTGAATAAAAAACTAATTTTTGTAATCCCCTTTTATTTACTTTGGCATTGTTTGAGATCTTTTTTATGTTTTATTTTAATTTATAATTCTATTTGTTTTAAATTCTTGCTTGAAATTAAACATATTTGGCATTTTGAAAACCTCTTTTTTATTTATCAATGTGATTGTGGGGAAGATCGTCAACAAGAAGCAATTGTGGTAGTTGAAGGGATAGTAATATTGTCGTGGCAGCTAGCTACAATAATGATGATGAACAACAATGTTCATTGATGGAGTTATGATAGTAGCCACTAATAATATTTGAGTACTAATAGTGACAACTTTTGATAGTGGTGATAGCCAAATGAAGATAATGTTAGCAAGTTATTTTTAATAATTTTCAAAATATCCAAATTTATATTACTTATAAAAACAAAATAAATAAAATAGGTTAAAATTTTAATTAAATGATCATATTTTCTTTTAACAGAAAAAGTAATCCTAAATTTTCTAGTATAGTTTTTTTTTTGTCCATATTTAAAATTTAAAACCTACTTTTTGTAACTTTATGCAAATCTATATACTCAAAATTTCATAATGAATGAATCATGTTATTATTCGAGCCTTCCACATTATATCAGAGTTATGATTGAATGCCACCTCATCCTCTCCTATATTTATTCTCTCAGTTCTAACCCTAGTGCATAGAACTTCTATTTTGCATAGTTCTTAAGGACTTAGAATCCATCACAATTTTTTTTAGCAAAACTAAAATTTCATTAATTTGAAAGATAGTACAAAAAGTCTAAAACTACATTAAGGACTTAGTATTATCTTTTAATTAATGTAAAGAGGTAGTCACAATCTGATTTTTCTTAAGATGAGTCCATCACTCTTCTAATTTGCATACATGAAGGCCACTATCCTCTTCACCACACATACGATCAATCCCATTTATAATAACCAGTTACTCGCACTTTCCTTATGATCTCTATACTTTCTCCTATCCAAACCATATAGTGCCAATTGCCTACATATGCTTCTTCATATGACCTTAGCTAGCATGCATTTTTCCACTCACACTAATTGCACTTTAAGTTTATACTTGTAGCTTCCTATTGTTTCTTTATGAGCTTCCCAACTATTGAAATCATTTTTGAACCTTGACCTTGGTTAGTTCTTTCTACCTTAGCCAATCCTACAAGACCAAATCATCCTAAATTTCTAAGGCATAAGCCCTCAAATCTTCTCTTAAATTGTTCAATCAACATATTCTTAAAGCCGTATGCATTCGGGCACACTTGATGATGGCTTCTTGACACACTTATCTATGGCTTCTTTAAACTCTAAATGTATTTCTCTTTGATTGTGTGCACTCTACAATTGTGTCCATTAGCTAATATTTTTATGCTTTTTAAGTCCTTAGAGGAAGAATACGCAACATGTAAATATTTTTTATATTGTGTATTTTTATGAGATGTGCTTGAAGAAAATGATGCTAACTTTTATTAACTCAACCATTGAGTTATGATTTTCGCTAGTAAATTTTGAAAATTTGTCATGCATCGATTTATTCATGTCATTTATATTTGTGTACTGTTTGTCAGGTGCGTGTAGTTGTAATGATTTTAGTAAAGTATATGCACATGTTAGAAAATGATTCATTTGGTTGCATACAAAAATAATTTATAGTCATCTATTAATGTAAGATTACCAAATCAAATTTCTTATATGTGAGGAAAAGTCTATCCCATATTACTTTTATTGGTCGTATATGGTGATACATGCATGTAATCATCATATTTAAAATACATAAAATAATTCAAAATTTAGAGTTCAATTGTCCTAACTCATACACTTCTTATGTCCATTCGTTAAAAGAGATGTCTGAATATTTTTTATGCTGAATTTTTTTTTGTAATTATATATCTTACTTGTATTAGATTTATCCTATAGTAAGTGAATTATATGATGATTATCATTATAACTTTTAATCTCAAATAAATTGTCTTCAATAAGTAGAGATCAAGTAATATATTACTCTGTTGATTTTATTTTCAAAGTTTTCTTTGTAGATATACTTAGTTGATGAAAACTTTAATCAAATAATCTATAATTTGATATTAATTGAACTGATGGCACTCTCAAGAGTGAGGAAATAGAGAGTGGGTGAAATGGTGTGTTAAATAAATTTCTCAGCAATCTATAGATTATTTTGAAGCAAAAGAAAATATTTAAATAATATATTATAAGCTAATTGAACACAATAATAATTATATTTATTATCTTTTCAAAATAATGTTCTCAAGATAAGCTACTTGATATAAATGATTATTCTATCAAGTTCTTACTTTTTTTTTATAACATAAGTTTATTGAATCAAATATTTGTTCCACATAATTTTTTCATGTGGCTTGAATAATATTCAAGATTAGTTTCTTAACTGATTTAGGAAGAAAATAATATTGATGGCATTATATTCTCTACCATAAAGTCAAATTATTAAAAATAATAAAGTTATGCAAGTAAAGTTGTGATGTAAAAAGTAAAAAGTAATATAAACTAATTATATTATAGTTTTAAGTCAAAGGCCCTATGTCCACACCTCGACTTCGCTTGATTTAGAGGAAATGACCTATCACAAGATCCCAAATAAAAGCTTAAACTTATGACTTTATTTAGTTTATGTGATGTGATATTTTATGTTTATGTCCCAAGTGTTGTATTTTATAGTAGTGGATGTACTTGATCATATTTAAGTTTTATTTGAGAGTTGTGATTGAAATTATTTAATTCATGTATTAATATGTATAATGTCGGGTCAGTAATCGGTCTTATGGGGCCACGACAGTGCATTCTGAGGTATTTAGTATTTGGGGACAAAGAAGTTGGTGGTTTGACACTGGCATGTAGCACCTTAGCATTGGACTGTAGTGACTTGATGACGCGAAATGACATGCTCTAACTATTTTTTTTTTCAGTTTTTCAGTAGTTTTCTCCCAAGCGACGCATTTCTTCGAGTATTGTACTTATTGAAACACTTATTCTGACCTAATGGAGATTTAAACTTATTTTTATGTGAAAAACTTTAGTGTAGATCAATCTTTGATTGGAGCTTGGTGGCCAGTTGTCTAGAGGATTTGATGATCCTTCACTGTAGTTCTACTTTGGAGAGTAGAACTTCTTTGCATCTCTTTCACTCGGTGAGGGAAGACCTTGATGCATTTCTTTTTTCTCCAACCGTTGTGACATCCATTCCGCGATGCACCATCATCTTCTTACCAGACTTTCAATACCCTACCCTTTAATTACCATTAGATAGGAAGACTCTTTTTCACAAGTAATGATAAAATACAACATATATTTTGATTCAAGAAAGAAGAACATTACTATTGCCCATTAGTTAGTCAAAATAATTTTATATGAGAATTGGAGATTCATGATATAATATAAATACAAATATATAGCTCCTAAAATAGCCATATAATTAAACTATGTTCATTATATAAAATAGATAAGAGAAAGATAACCAATAGTAGACTCTCTCATAGTAAAAATCTCTTTTTAAGGTTTGCTAATGAAAGATCCAAAAGTTTTTTCAATAACAAATCTCTCTATATTGTGTCTAGTCTCAATAGCTACAAAATATCTCCCTCATTTACGCTTTAATAAAACTATATTTAAGTCATTAGCTACAAAATCTTATTATCTTTAAAGAAAATAAAATGCACTAGTTGCTCATGCAATATGCTTTATATTATATAGTATGATATGTTCAAGAAAATTAGTATCAAATCATTCCATTAATTTAAATACTTAATTAGATTAATCAAGGATACATATCAAATTGTAATATCACACAATGTAACTGATTCAAATTTTGATGATGGCAGCTAATAGTGTCTTTATACTCGTCGAATGGTAATATCACAATATAAATGTTTCAAATTTTGTAAGTCAAAGAAGACTACGAAAATTCTGACGAGTATAAAAACACTTAGCTGGCCCTAATATATATCACACCATATAGTTGATTCAAAATTTGAATATATCAAATTGTGGTAAGTTAAACTAGTTAGTTAGTGATGATTTTGATCGCATACTATCATAAATATCATACTATATAATTAGTTTAGATTTTTAGTTATCTCAATTAATGCTATTTGATTCTTTATATAATTATACTAAATAGGCCATATAATAAATCATGATATCTCCTTTTCTTAATAAGAATTAACCAAATTATTTTGAAAATGAGGCTAATCATATATTATGATCTATTTTTCTTAGTTTTAATACGTTTTATTTTTACTTATATCTCGCATATGTATGTGATGCATTGGTAACCTCTATGCCTGTAACACTACAAGAAAGATGAAATTACTAACAAAAATTTTCTGTAGCTTTATACTAGTCGAAATTTTCGTAGTCTTCTTCGACTTACATTACGATAAGAAAATGTCATCATTTTTCCATCGATTATTTCAAACAAAAAATTTTGACCATCAAAAATACTAAATGCCAAGGTAAGTACTTCTGATGTAATATTTTGATGGAAAATTCCATCGATTATTATAATCCAACTTTATGATACTTTAGGTAATACCTGAATTTTACATTATATCAATGATTGTAAATGGATATCAAAGCTGAGAGGTCATGGACGTATAATAAATTACTTTCTGGATGCAAAATAACAACTGAAAAAATTTATGGATGGAGTTGAGTACATCATTTTTTTTTCATCACAGAAATCATCTTTTATGAATGAAGGAAAGTTTAGATTTCATGTACGAAACATAAAAATCACACGATTTTAATGCCAGATAAAGTATACATTAATTTATATCAAAGGAGATTTCAGTCAAACTAATGGATTTGGACATTGGATGCTGAGTGCGAACCAACTTTTGATAGTCAATGCACCGCATCATATAGCGGTCAAACACATTAAAGTACTGAAATACGTAATAGATATGAGGAGATTCTCTTCAATGCAAATAAAGTATAAATTTAGGAAATTTTGAAGAAGCACTAGATGCTAAAACCCAAAAAAATTATGACATATTGAGCCCAACAAAATAACCATTGTGGCATGTATGCATCTTGCCTTTTGAGTTATTTATGCATGTCTGTTTATTAAGCATTAAAATAGATTTTAATATGTCATGTAAATGCTTCGATTAGGTTGTAGGGCTACTTAAGGAGTCCCCAAAAGAGAACTTTGTTCTAAGTGATTATTATCAAACAAAAAAATTGATTTTAAAGTTTTAATTATCTCCATAAAAATAGATTATTGTATTAATGATTATATATTTTATTACAAAGAAGATGCACCACAGATAGTGTTGAGAACAATCCGGTTTTGAGCCGATATAGGACCGGCTCGAAATTGGCTCAAATTAATTTTGTATTGGCGAAATTGACTCGTAGCTCGTCATAATAAAGTTTTGGCCAGCTCTTCTCAATCTGAATCGATCCGGTTTGAAAGCAATACTGTGCTTCTATAATTTTAATACTATTTTAGCTCAAATTTTGAATCGTTCTGGCTCAAAAAATATAAACAAGCTGCCTGGTTTTGGTTTAGCCAACACAAATTAAATGCACAAAGAAAATTAAAAACATAAAAATTGAAAAAAAAATTTTAAGGAACCCCATATAGGGGAATTTTATTCCTCATAAGAAAAAGATTACAAGATCCTTAAAAGGGGGTAAACTCTGATTCTACCACTCAAAGAACTACAATCAACCTAAGGAGTAAATCCCCTATCTAAGTACAACTCACACAGCAAAAGCAAAGACAATATCCAAAACAAAGAGTAAAACACAGGCACCAACCATACATCCACCAACGTCAGTAAAAGGAGAGCTGATAAGATTTTGCATCCAAAAGAAAAAGCCTGCTTGAAACCTGCATACAAAGAAAAGGACTCAGCAAACAACTAGAAGGCTATTTAGTACAAATAAAATAGGAGTTAAATATAATTGAGTAAACATAAAATTGAAAGATGATCGAAAGATTTTTACAAGAAACCATCCACACTAGTTTGGGGCACATACATATGCATCGCAATAAGGGGATAAAGACACATATAGTATTACCATCCAAATATGGGAAGTAATTACCCATCAAGAAAACAAACCAATTTCCACTAAATGAAGCCAAAACCACCTTCCTTTATCTACATTCGAAGTTCATATATCGCCAATAGTTATCCAATATATAATCCACACTAATCCACCAATTATAATTAGGTTCAGGAGAAAATAGCATGACAAAGTAAGTGAAAAGGAAGAAGGCATGGCACCAATCAGCAGGCAGTCGCCATATACCAAACCAACGAAAGGCATACAGAACTCCCAGATGAACATACGAAATGTGAATCCACCAATTGCTCATTTCATATAGAACCATCATTTCTCCGATAAACAATCCACACAGCAAGCAGCCGCAAAACTCCCAACCGAAAAGAAAGCATATACAGGCCAACGAGGCATATATTGCCAACATCTATCCAATAAACAACCACACCAATCCACCCATGGTCCATATTATACTTAATTTGAACAAGCTTAGGAAGATAGAAAAAGCATCCAGATCCAATGAGGCTTAAGTAAAACCACCATCTAAATAGATCCAGAGGGACATAACATACTAGAGTAAATGGAACAGAAGCCATGATACCAATGCAAAACCGTAAATACCGTAACAAAAGAAATCATCCCAAACTCATAGTGAAAAAAATAAAAAAGCCTCCAACATCACATAACATAAAAATAAAATAGCAAGCACAATGCCAAATCGAAGGAAGGCGCCGCTCTAGGAAAAATATCCAGGCCACCATAGCGGCAACTCAGATTGGACAATAAGAATGAGGGAAGATTTCCAACTAGAAAAAGAAAATAAACCAAGACGCGTTCAAGTAAATAGTATGAAAACCATTCGTGATTAGGCATATCTATAGAATCACTTTAGAAACATTCCTAACAACATAGGGCTATTTAAGAAACGCTGCATAGAATGATAAAGTTTTTCATCAAAGCCCATCTGAAAGGTCTTCCAAACAGCATTCCGGATATATAGCCCCCAAAAAACAATGATTTTCTGTATGTACACAAGTGCCATATGCTCCAAAAGAGGGAGGGAAAACCTCATCCATTCAGAGATGAAACAAAATGCAAAACTAAAAGCTTACATGTTTCTAACATAAGATAAACCACTTTTATCTAAATTAAAAAAACCACCTTAATAAGGGGAGTATTATCATAAGAGAATATATTTACCATAGAGGACTTTACACCCAAATTGGCAAGAAAATCTACACAAGAATTGCCTTCTCGATAAATATGTGAGATATGATAATCAAGAGAAGCAAGAAGCCTCCTTTTGTGGTTGAGAGTATAGTATACTTAAGCATTGCCATGAGCTCTGGAGTTTAATAAATTCAAAAGGAGGAGAGCATCAATTTCAAACTAGATTTTTTAAAAGCCTTTTTGAATGCATAGTAATATCCCATAATATAGGCCATAAAGTTCAGCAAAAGAACGAACAAGGTCTTAAAGGAATAATAACGCAGAATCATCTTGCCTTTAAAATCTCTTAAAATACTCTCATCAGTAAAATATTAGCAGATCCATCAGTATTAACCTAAATAATATGATTATTGGGCTTAATCCAACATATAAACTTACAAATAAAATTAATTTCAGTAGACGGGAGAGAAATCAAAAAGTAGTGGGCCAGATGCTTAACATCTTTGAAGCTAGAAGGAGGAAGAAGGATAGCTTTGTAAAGGGAGGTAATTTTACATTTGGTTCTAGCAATAATGTGGTGAAAATTCATGGGAATATCATTATGTTTAGCATCATTTCTTTCCAACCAGATATACCATAGTAAAGTAATAGCTAGAACACATTTGACATGACCTTTCGAGGAAGAGGATAAAAAATTAGTTAAAAGGTGCACTATAGAAAGGGATCCATCAAACAACAAAGTATTAGACAAACTATCATACTAGTGCCAAACTTTAGCAGTAATGGGGCCATTAACAAAAATATGATTCAGATTCTCAATGTGAAAGCAACATTGACATTTGGATGGAAGATGAAAGCCTTTTTAAAGGAGAATGGCATCCACAGGAATGTATTGTTTAAGGATGTACGCAATGACGAAAAGGAGGCAAGGATAGAATTACTCCTGAGATTGGGAAGATTAGAGAATCTTGACTTTTGAGTCTAATAGCTTGCCACACATCCTTAATAACAAAATCACCTGTGGAGGAATTGTTAAATAGAATTTGATCCATTTTATTAGCTGTTGGGTTAATATTCAAGATTTTGTTAATGATCAAATTAGGGACATTGGAACCTAACTGAGCTATATCCTAAGAATTCTAAGTAATGAAATGACTACCTTTTAGCCTATCAATAGAATGAGTATTGAGTAAAGAATCAATAGACCCCAAACCCAACCAATTATCTTGCCAAAAAAAAGGATGAACTGGAATTCACACCCCGTGAGATCGCTCCTCACTTGATGTTGAGTCTTCTCCACAGAATCCCCATTTTGAAAGCACAAATGAGGGGGTGATTATCTTTATAGTATTTGACTAGAATAAATTTCGACCAATAGTTGTGATTGCTTCTAAGATTCCACCACATTTTGTAAGAAAGATATTTAATAGAATCTTCTAAAATTTTACAACCTAGACCACCTTCATTCAAAGGGTCACAACTTGTGTATCAAGCCCAATGAGATTTTTTTGGAGGATGAAGTAGAACCCGGAAGAATTTATTGAAAAGATGATTAATATTATTAATGATAGATGTGGTAGAGACAATAGTGGAAGATAGAAGGGTAAGGAGCAGCGAATGCTTTTAATCAGTACTAGTCTGATACCAAAAGATAGAAGATGGAATTCCCAAGAAGAAATTTTCTTATAACTTTTTTGAATCACCTCATTAAAAAGGAAAGATCTTTTAGCACCATGGTATAAAGGAGTACCCAAGTATTTATAGGAAGAGTATGGTGGGCAAAGCCCGTGATATTCTTAATAGTATTGATCCTAGGAAGAGGAATCGATTTACTAACAATGAAGTCACTTTTGTCAAGGTTAATTTTTCAGCCACTCTCCCTACCAAAGTGAACAAGAAACTTATACAGTTTCTTTATGTAACAGGTAGACCCATTGCAGAAAATAATGAAATCTTCCGCAAAGCTGAGGTGGGAAATAGGAAAACCACCCCTAGTCTTGTAACACATGTTAGGCATTTTGAGAAACATAAGTTCATGGATTCGAGAAACATATTCCACTGCGATAATGAAGAGGGTCGGAGAAAGGGGGTCCCCTTGTCTTATTCCATGGGATGAAGAAAAGAAGCCATGAACCTTGCCATTAATAAGTAAAGAAAACCCAGAGTTTTCAATACCATTCTTGATTAATATAATAAATGAATTGGAAAAACCAAAGAGAAATAGAATTTTGTAGAGGAAAGTCCAACCAATATTATCATAAGCTTTGGAAATGTCCAACTTAAAAACTAGATTCCCCCTTCAACAAAACCCGTTTGATTGGGGAAATGATTTTAGGAAGTGAATTATCTAATCTTTTTGCTAGGATCCATGAGCTTATTAAAAAAAGTACATAGACTTATAGGTCTAAAATGGTTCCAAAGTTCGGGATTGTCAATTTCAGGAATTAGAACAATGTAAGTACTCAAAAAGAATTTGGGGAGGATGTTTCCTTTAAAAAAAATCCAGAATAGCTTTAACCACATCTTCTTTGATAATATTCCAACATTTTTGAAAGAATAATGGAGTGAATCCATCAGCCTACGAATCTATATTCATATTCTGTAGGGTGGATGTAATTTCAAATTCAGAGGGTAAGGAGGTAAGCATTATGTTATCTTCTTCGGTAATGATTTTAGGATAGCCTCGTGCCATGCTAATTCCTCATAATTCACATTATTATTAAGTAGATTATTGAAGAAGAATACACCAATCGAAGTTCCTTTCCATGAAACCCACTATTATCAATATTTTGATTTTCTTGATGTGATTCAAGGCCTTTTCTTTTGAACATAGCATGAAAATATTTGGTGTTCTATCTCCCTCGATAACTATTTAGCAAAAGCCTTTTGCCTCCAATATGTTTCCTCCATATCTTGATTGCATGTTAACCGATCTTTGGCTTAGTTTAATAAGATATTTTTAGAGGTATCCTGGATAACCTCTTCTTCTAACGTTATGACCTCTTGTTCTAAATCTTTTATGTTTACGAAAAGATTTTTAAAGCAATGTTTGTTCCACTATTTAAGGAATTATTTAAGCCTTTTTAATTTAAGCCATAATCTCTTCATCCCAATAACAGAATCATCAGGATAAAGAGGATCTCCCCAATTAGTAGCAACCACCTCTACAAATCTATCATCCAGAAGCCACATATTTTGAAAACGGAAAGGAATATGGGAAGAGGGGGACTCCGTATTAACCTTAACAGAGATTAGCAAAGGAGAGTGATCGAAAAGGGTTCTACTGAGGTGTTCAACCAAAGTAGTCAGAAAGGAATTGATCTATAGATCATTAAACAGAATCCTATCAATTCTTTGCCAAAGTCATTTTCCAAGTGAATTGAGAGCTAATGAAACCTAGATCTATCAAGTGGCAATCCAGGATCATATTATTAAATTCCTCCATAGAGAATAGGTTAGGAGCATTTCCATCCACTCATTCAGAAGAGGAAGAGATAGTGTTAAAATCTCCACCCACAAACCAAGGAGCATTAGCGAGGGGCGAGAAATTAACTAGATCTTTCCATAGGCTCGTCTACCATACCTACTACGAGGCATAAATAAAAGATCCAAAATAGGACCAATTGCCAAAAGAGATTTTAGCATTCACGACCTGGTGAAGGTCCTGGATAATATGAAATGCAAAAGATCCAAATTTTATTACTCGAGTTCACGAAAAAATTACTAAAGCCAATCATTCTAGCAATAGATTGAATGCTAGAAGGAAGGATAAAGGGTTCCAAAATTGCCAGAAAAGAAATGTTATGGGTGCGAACTAAATTGTTGAGTCTATTGCGAACAAAGAGGGAGCCTATCCCTCTCACATTCCAGATCAAGAAAGAGACCATTTACGTAGGATGAGAGGAGCCAGATCTAGTAATTCTGCAAAGTTAGGAAATTTAGATTTAGATGGTTTGTTCCTCTTTTTTGAAATAGTGTGAAAATCATTTTCCAAACCAACGACTTCACCATCCGATAATGAATGTCCAATAAAGTGTTTGTTGCCAATAAGAGCTGAGATTAAAGGTCAGTTCTCCTTCTTCCAAATCATTGTTGATGACCTGATGCAACTTAGGTTTTGGATTTAGATCAGAGTTAGAAGAAGAATTACAGGAGGGAATGGAATTAGGCAAAACACAAATACCTAGATCAAGGGTGGAACTTATCTCTAAATCGCATCCTCTAATCCTACATTAGCATTCATATGATCTTTAGCTAATGGAGATGCGTAGGAATATTTGCATTAGTAAGGGAATCGGTAAGGGGGGATCAGTGGTATTCAAGTATTAATGTCAATATTGTGATTTTGTAAGTGGGTTCCATCATGAGGAGTCTATTCCTTAATAGAATTGCACCAACTGAAATTTCTCATCCATTATCCATCTTGGTGGTGGTTAAGAAATTGGGGCTCATTTTATCAAGTATTGGCGGAGTTGTATTAGTAGCCATATCCTCTAATTGTTCATTGAGTGGCCTTAATGGATGGAGCGACTTTGGGCACCACGGGTTTTCTTTAAATGTGGATTGGCTACAAAACTATCAGCAAATCCATGTCCATGAATTTTACAATGGGAGCAAAATATAGAAAAGGTTTCAAATTCTACATTTTGTGAATAGCCATATTTTTCTGATCCTAGCCAAATTTCCTTAGGATATTTTTTAGTGATATCCAATTCCACAAGTACTCGAGCAACAGAAGGTCTAGTGCTAGAAGCGGTTGCCTGGTCCAACTGGAGAGGCCGACCGAACAGACCAGTCACAGCATAGAAAAATTTGGGATTAAAGAAATGCACGCGGAGGTTAGGGATAGACAACCCAACTGGAACGATAGGAGATTCCTCCTTAATGTCGAAAAAAAGGGTCCATTTCAATAACCGCATTTGGCAATTAAAAACAAAGTATGAACTTCTTGCAAAAACATGGAAATAATCCAAATCGTTAGATAATGAATCAAAACATGCCGAATCAATCGGACCAAAAAACTCTAGTCAATTTCTGAATGAAAAACTTGATATTATCCATAGATGGATGACGAAGAAGAGCAAATTTACCAACCAAAGCAAATTCATATGGTTTTGCCAGCTTTTCCACCATTAAATCTGAGCACATAATAGCGGGTACTCCCCGGCTCCCCGGAAAGTTGTTGAAACAAAATCGAACAACTCACTGGAGTTTTTTGCCTTACATGAAAGCACCTCCATAAAAGATTTAGTAGTCATGGTTGGATTTGATCCAGAGTTCCCAAGAGGATCCATACCTATCGCAGCCGCGATGTGAGATTCCCTCAAGGGAGAGCCACGGTTGATTCCATGATCAATAGTAAAACATAAGCAGCGGCCTCTCGAGATCAAGCTGATCGAAACCACGGAAACGGTCAAGAGGAAATCGTCGAGGAGGACGGGGATAGAGGCGAAGCGGAAGGGATTGAATGAAGGTGCTAGAAATTGAAATTTTCTTGAATTAAGTGTAAATCAAGAATATACATACAAAAAACTAAGAAGTTAAAATTTATAAATCGCTTAAAAAAATATTATTACATACAAATTATAATTTAACATTTCGACTCTTTATTTTTCATTGTACATGTTTAAAGGTGTTAAACCCATATATAATAAAATTAGAATAAATAAATAAAAGACAATATAAGAATATTAAATTGATTATTGGGACTCAAAGAGAGTTATAATTATCTTCAAGTATCTACAATCTATATAAGTTTCTATAATCCACTTGCAGGCTCCAAGTTTGAGGCCATCCAATAGCATCGTAAAGACAGAGAAAGCCCCAAAATAGTTGCCGAGGCTCCAGGTTACCCCACCGTCCAATGAGAGCCATCAACAATGGCTCATAATTTTTTGTTGGAAAAAGTTGAAATTGCAAACTTATGCTCTTCTCATCATAGTCCCCAACTCTCGAATTAGCAAGTCAAATATTCTTTATGATAGCTCCCACTATATGCATACCACAAGCCACAAAATAACTTATAAAAGTAAAATAAATACCTCAAGCTCTAACTTTGCAACTCGTTGTAGGCTGAAGCACAGGCAGCAAAATTTAGGACAACAGATAACAGACATTTTGGAGATTGGAATAAACAATAGGGAATAAAAAGAAAATAGAAATTTGAGAGCCGTGTAACACAACAAAGATACAAAATTGTAAAACCCAATTACAATGCAGGCTCATAGTAGTAGGGAATATTTGAATAAAAGGAAAACAAAACTGAAAAATAATGGTGAAAGAATAAAAGGAAAGCATAGACATAGTTACAAAAATTGGAGAACTCAAAGTACAAAATAAGAACATAATTATAGAAATTGGAGTCTTTGACAGCATAGTAAGGAATAACAATGAAATAGAATTGAAATTTTGAAATACATAATAGTGAAGATAAATAAAATTAAAATCAAGGTCACAGGATAATAGAATAAAAAATTAATTAGTTGAATGTGTTTTTTATTTTTTTCTTTCCTAAAAAAACAAAGATGATTGGTAATTTTAAGGGTGACATAAGATATTAAAAACATCAACTACAATTATATCAAAATTCAAAATGATTTCAGAATTTCAAGATACTACTGTAATGTCATTACAACAACAACTAAAACATACAAACACCACTCAACCGTGGTTGCATTTCAAGCTTCCAACATCCAGCACATTGAACCATTATAACAACCAAGAACATTCCAATTTTTTTTGCCACACTATAAATGCTGCAGTTTGAGGAATTTAGTCACACTTTAAAAGCATAAGAAAAGCAGTTTGCCACCCTAAATGATCTCAATTTTTTATTGACCAAACCAACATACTTAAAAACCACAAATCTACCATTTTGTAGGCCTAAAAATTAGAAATTGCCTCAATATTTCATCTCAGTTTAATTTTTCATTAGCATCCAATAATAAAATATATATTACAATTCATAAAATAGAAAAAAAAACTAAGGTAAATTTAATAATACTACTAATAAAGCATAACACGAATGTCTGCAAAATAGTTAAGAGAAATAGTCAAAAATAGCAAGTACATTTTAAACCAAAGGCAAAGGGAATCTACATTAAAGTTTTCATAAAACTGAGATAATAGTGTAGAGAATTTTTGGTGTTGTCATTGCTAATGATTTTTCTCGAGCAAAGACAAGAACAATTTTCTAAAAAACTTTACAAAAGTGAAATAATAGAAAAACAGTCTTTATATAAAATTGTGAGAGCATATAATGGGGGGACTACCATTAACAGAGTAATAGTGCTCACTATCTTTGAATAGCAATGAGAGCACTATTGATCGCGATCAATGATGATACCTAGCAACAATGACTGACGGTTGAATCAAAATCGGTTGATGATGGTTTATGGCTAATGTTGATAACTAGTGATAGTAATGACAACCTATTCTAACAGTGCTAGTGGCTGAGGGAAAATATAAAAAAAATACTAAAATTCTTTCAAATTATTTTTAAAATTTAATTGTATAACTTTTGACAACAAAAAAGTTAAAAAACACTAAATAATATTTTTTAAAATAAAAGCAAAATCAAAGAAATCCAAAAACTTTTTAACTCACCTTTCAATTCATGATTTGCACTAGTAACAAACTATTTTGAAAATAATCATTGATTGATTTATTAATGGTAAGATGATAAAAGATTATTTGTAGAGAATAAAAGCGGAATGAAAAAATTATTATGAAAGACAAAGGAAGAGGAACTTGTATTAAAACTTAACCTTTTTTTCCTTACATCAAAAAGGCAAGAGCAAAGGCCTATTTATACTTTTATAAAGACCATTCTAGAAACCTTTCATACACTAGCATAATCTAGAGATTTCTACAAAAATTATTTAATAGAGATTTCTAAATTCAAATAGATGCGGAATACAAAAAAATACTCAAATAAATACATTCTTATATTTTCTCGAGATTTCTAACATAGAATATGCTAGACTTCTTAATAATATTTTGGATTAATTTATCAAACATAAGAAACTCTTCTTACATTACTCCTTTAGAAAACTCTTCTTACATTACTCCTTTAGAAAACTCTTCTTACATTACTCCTATAAATAGACCAATAATGTTGGGTAGGATTGAAAAATGTGTATAGATTACAAAAGAGAATGAGAAACTTTCTATGGAGGACAAAGCAAAAGAAACTTGTATTAAAATTTTATCATTTTTCTTCAAATTGAGAAGGATTAAGTCTTATTTATAGTTGTACAAAAACATTCTATAGACCTTTCAATGCTAGCATGATCTAGGAATTCTAAAATTATTATTAAATAGTGTTTTCTAGGTTATAGTATATGTTGAATACAAAAATACTCTTAAATAAATACATCCTTATATTTTCTCTAGAGATTGCTAATATAGATTATTCTAGATTAATTAATAAGTTTTGATTTAATTTCTAAAAACGCCCATTATTTACTATTTTAAGGAGTGTCTTCAATTAATGAATCATTCCATAACTAATGGCTTTGTGAGAATATTTACTACTTGATCTTTAGTTTTTACATACTCACTTGAACTTCTTGATCTTTGATTTGATCTATGTTGATCTCATTTTTAGAGTGAGCTCTCAACCCTTCCATCTTAGACATAGGACTTCTCTTAGACTTTAAGAGTTTCTTAGTCTTAAGACACATCTAGTGATTAGGTGGACACTCAACCTAGCCCTAGAGACTTAGAAGAGTTAGCCATAGGAATAGGTCATGCCTTAGGGGTGTTAGGAAAATTTGCCTACCCTTAGCTTAAACCATTCCTCACCTTTCTTCCTTCAAGTCAAACTCCAAATCAATCTTATTTTAGTTTCTCCAAGCTAAAATCAACTCCATGTGATCAAAATCCATGATTGAAAACCTATGATTAAAATTCCTAAGTCCAAATCTCTCTTAAGTCCTTAATCTTCTCTCTTAAGGACTTAGCCAAAATTATGATCAAAACCAAATTAAATCTTTGAGATTTTCTCATAACCCATTTATATTGTCATTTATATTCACATGTATAAATGAAATATAAATTCAAATCAATCCAAACTAAATTTAAAATTCAAAATCAATTCTTAAATCCTTCTTAAGTACTTAATTTTCCCCTTACGGACTTATCCAAGATCATGATCAAATCAATTCAAACTCATGGGATTTTCACATAACTCATTTATATTCTCATTTATATTAACAATATAAATGAAATATAAATATAAATCAATCAAACCAAATTCAAAAATTCAAGCTTCAAACTCCAGAAATTTCCTAAGTCCTTAAATTCCCTTCTTAAAGACTTAGCCTAAATCATGATCAAATCACTTCAAATTCTTAAAATTTTGTCCATTTATATTCTCATTTGTATTCACATATATAAATGAAATATAAATTCAAACAATCAAAACCCATTCCAAAAATCAAACTCAAATCCACTCAAAATCCAACCTAAGCCTTTCAAGTCAAAATCTTGAACTTAGCCAAATCAATTTCAAATCAAGCCAAACTCTTGATTTTCCTTCATGATTCAATCAATCTTACAATCATGAATCCAAATATAAATACAAAAATCAATTACCAAATCAAAATCCAATTCAAAAATCAAAGCCAAAATCCATTCATATTCTTCCTTTGAATATGAAATTATCAAATGAATCAAAACCCATTTAACTTCAAACCACTTGCAAAGGGATTTATATTTCAATCATAAGTCCATATACAAGTTCAATAAAGCTCAAATCAAGCTTTGACCAAGCCATTTGACCCACTTAGGCTCACTTGACCCAAAGTGACCTAAAATACACTTTTGAGCCAAATTCTAATCCTAACCATATTGGATTGAATCAAACTCACCTATGTCTCTCATCATGATCAACAATCATCATGGGATGATCAATCAATCAAATTGGGTCAAACCAAGTCAAACCTAAGAGTTGACCAAGTCAACTTACCAAAGTGCAAGTACCTATGGATTAAGAAAAGAAGTTCTTCCTTGGGAAGGAGACCACTTCTATCTAAAGGTACATCAAAATATTATTTGAAAGAGTTTTAAATTCTTCAAAACTTAATTTTATGTGAGATATTTAATTGTATCGAGCTAGTATTACGTACTAATGTTCTTTTCCTTGGCATAAAACTTTAACATGTGATATTAGGTAGTTGCATACATTTAGCTAGATTAATATTATTATAAATTTAAACTAGTTATAATCTTTTTGATTAAAAAAATCAATAAATTTCACACATATTTCATATTTTCTTTAAAGTTATGGCTTTGAGTTATGAACAATATATTTAGTTTATGCGTGCATGTCATATATATATATATATATATATATATATATATATATATATGGATTAAACACATAATATGTTTTGCTGGAATCAATATTTAATAATTTTTATTTAAATCCACTTGCATTTCACTTAAATTAAAATCATAAATTTTTATTTTTCAGTAGAGGTTGTCTGAATGTCTACTCTATATGATCATCACATGAAATCAAGTTGTTTTAACAAATCATATGAGAGAGAGAGAGAGAGAGAGAGAGAGAGAGAGAGAAAGCTGGAGGATGCTATCACAGATTGAAGTTTGGGGAAGGATACTCCGCCAATAAGTTTGAGCAAACGTTGCTTCGTGCATCGCTTCATGAGCATTTCTGAGCTACGATAACCACAAAAACACACTTAATGGAAATTACTCATTGTTTCTCATAAAATTATCCATCAGTTCATCTCTATAAATATTAACACTTATTTTAGATAAAACTATCATCGATATAACTATCATCATGGATTGAGGATATCGTGAGAAAATAAAAATAATTTGGACTTTTTAATTTTTTATTATTATTTTTTTATTGTTGAGTAGCTGATTACCATGAGGATGAAGGTAACCAAAAGAAGGAAAGCCATGAGAGAAACAACCCTGAAATTAATAATTCAAATTGAAAGATTTTGAGTGAGCTAATGACTCTATAGCGTGCTGGTTATATAGTAGCCCATGGCTGGAAAATTTAATAAAGAAAAAATAACCATGTATATTTTAAATTAAGTTTCACTCATAATGCAAGTGATTCCTTCTTATATATGCAAGATAAATTTCATTATTTTGTAAGATCAATTATTTTTTATTCAATAAAAATTTATATTATGTATTTGGATTATTATCTTACAAAATATTAATAAATGATCCTGCAAAATAATAATAATAATAATTGTACTGCCTCATGAAAATTAAATAATTAAAAATCTATTACTTAGAAGAAAATTAAAAGAAAAAAAGAATATTTGAAAGTAATTATAAGACTAATTTTATGTAAGAAATTAAATAATGCATAATTAAAAAATATGAGAGATATTGTATATGACTTTTCTTAGAAGAGAGTAAGACAAATTATTAACTATATAATATATATATATATATATATATATATATATATATATATATATATATATATATATATATATATATATATATATATATATATATATATATATAGGTCCAAGCATCTAATGAGGACTTGGGAAAACTCATTATTTGGCTATCGTATTTATGTATTTCTCTCATGTTTGGATTCAATCGCTTTTAGGTTTGAATGTACATCATTCTCTACTCTATTAAAATTTTTAGATTTGGCAGAATTGGATCTTGATCTTTTTTAGCTTTTATGGCTGTTATCTTTGTATCATTTTCTTTCTTTAATGCATTTTTAGTTGAAATTAATAAAAAATCTTTTGTTTCATTAATTTCATAATTAAATATTAAAAAAAATTAAATATTTAAGAAAATGAGTTATTTTTTATAAATAGGTGGTCACTCATAAGAACACATTAGGTATGCTTCGACGACTACCTAAGATAAGGAATAACATCTAAAAAGTTTACCCAAAAAATCCCTAATACCATTAAGGAAAAAAAAAATATTTCTCTCATACAAACCTTTACAACCCTATCATCAAAACATAACTGTTGCGTGCTAGAAAACCGGTTGCAGTAGAATAAAAGTTTTCACTTTAGCTTCATTGTGAAATCCAGCACACACGCAGGTATTTAAAGATTGAACAATAAAATTCTAGAAATTTTATGTGAAAACCAAAAGAGGGAAAACCACCTAAACCCAATAAAAGCTTCCACTATGTATCTTGAGTACAAGATCTTCCGATAACGGATTAGAATTGTATATGAGAAAGGGACAACAAGTTAGTAATAGACGATGTTGACGATGATGTTGACGATGTTGACGACGATGTTGACGACGATGTTGATGACGATGTTGACGATGTTGACGATGATGTTGACGATGATGTTGATGACGATGTTGATGGACCACGATAGTGGTCGGTGATGATGACGGCAATGGTCGACGCAAGAGATCGCGGATGGCGGTAACGGCGGGCGGTGTGGTTGACAACGGTCGAGTGGTGGCACTATTGTGCTTGGAGGATCTTTAGAGCTCTCTCCTCTCTCTTGCTTGGGCTCCCTCATATGAGGAATGAGGGGCTATTTATAGATTGGAGGAGTAACGTCTCTGTAAATACATGCAAAATCCGAACCACTCCTCTCCATCGGACGGCTCATGATGATTCCCTTGATCATATGATGTATTTTGTGTATTTGAATGCTCAAATGAAGTTGGAATTGTAAGATATTTGGCTTGTTGGAACCGCTGGTGATTCGATTTGGCTATAAAATTCCATATTTGAGATCTTTTAGGAATTTTACTGATGTCTCACATTTTCCAATGATATTTTAAGTGTTTGATCTCAGCTTCAATTTTGATTAGCTTGCTGCATCAAGATTCGCTTAATTAGAGGAATTTTCAGGGTCATATTAGTTGCCCTATTTTTGGATGATATTATCTCAATCATCAAAAAATATATGTGCCAAGTACTTCAAAATAGCAAATTCTTCAACCAAATCTGTAGTCCATTAACCACACATTTTGAGAGAAGATCTTCATGTAAGCACAAGATTACTACAAGTAGATGCAGACCCACAAATATGTATAGGTATGTAATGAAGAAAATTTCGAGGTTACTGAACCATCAGGTTCAACAAGGCCATGGGCGCTCGTATGCTGCTGAAGGCGATGCTACATGGGACCAAACGACGGTTTTTTTGCGCTGAGCGTTTTGCGCCGCATTTTGGTTTTGGGCGTTTTGATGATTTTTTACCCTTTGCCCTAGAAGGGGTCTATAAAAACCCCCCTAGGGCCAAGGGAGAAGGCACACTTCTTCAATGATCTAGTGCTTCTTTTCTTCTTGAGTGAGGTTCATTTGAGTCGATCCGCAGTTACGCAGGTTTTCCTCGAAGATAAACCGCCGGACCGACTGGGTTTGAGGCGATCAATGCCACTTATTTGCATTGTTCCGCCGAAGAGGCATCAACCGCCTCGGGACCGTCTGTGTTTGGAAGCGATCAAGGCCCATCTTATCATTCTGGTTTTCCCTCAAAAGAGGCATGAACCGGCCCCGTCGGACTGTCCGGGTTTGGAGGCGATGAAGGCTGGTTTACGTCGTTGTTCCGCTTTTCCCTCGAGAGGCATCAAACCGCCTCGTCGACCATCCGGGTTTGGAGGCGATCTCAGCATTTACGCCGTTGTTCCGGTTTCCCTCGAGGCGCAATCGCCTCGTCGGCCCGGTTTAGAGGCAATCAAGTCCCGCGGTTCCAACTTTTCTATTAGGAAATTGGATTTCTCATGACTTTAATGGATGATTTAGCTTGATAACGCCAAGATGGTGAGGGAGCGTTAGCCAGGAACTATCATTCAAATGACTCAGAAAGTTTGGCAGGTAATTTATGAGCATCATCAAAGAGGAATATCTTCTCTCTCCTCTTTTTTTTGTCTTTTTCTGATATGTATGTGTATCCTTTTTGTCAGATCGTAGGCGAAAAATTTTATCGCAAGCTATCCATGAGCGAGAGAGTCAAAAAAGGAGGCGCCCAACCATTGGGGTGAGTGAGTTGCTTTTACAAAATTCTCAGATTTTTTTCATTTCTCCCTCTTTATTTATTATGTATTTTCACAGGATGATGGCCAGAAGAAAATCCATAGTGTGACGGCTACAGACGATATACCATCCACTATCACATCAGATAGTTTAATGGTGTTCCACGGAAATTTTTTCTTCCCTAATGAGTTGGTGGCCATTGTTGCCAAAAAGTCTGATCGAGACCATTCACCTCCGCCAGGGTACTTTACTATTTCTGAGATGATTCTTTGTGCGGGACTGTGATTCCCTTTGGCTCCTGAGTTGATTGAGATATTCAAAATATGTGGTGTAGCTTTATCACAGTTTTCATTTTGAGCTTTAATGGTCATCGCTTTAGTGTCTACTTCAGAGCGTGGTGTTACTTTGAACATCAAATACTTGTGTCAAATGTGCGATTTACATGTGATACCCGGTTTCTTATCGGACTATAAAGAATTGGATAGAATTTTCAGCACGGGATCAATCTAGAAATTGGTTTAATGGATTCTTTTTTTGTGAAACATGAGTGGGGCCTTCCTGAGAGATGGGGAAGGTTGAATGACCTTCCAGATCCATTGCTGATGTCGGAGAATGAGATCCTGGCAAGACATGCGCTGAAGTGACTACGTCAGATATCTGTGAAGAAGATGTTCGCCCCTAGTTGACCTCTGAGAGTTTAGTTATTTTAACTCATGATGGGGAGTTCGCTTACATTCTGAAGAGGTGTTAAATCACATATGTAATGGAATCAACAAGGAATTGTACGCTTGTCTTCCTTTCTTTCTTCTTTTCTTCTTCTTTTCTTTTGTGTAATATTTGTGATGGTTTTTTTTCTTTATAGGTAACTCAAACATTAGGGCAGATGGCTCATTTGAGTGTCACTTTAGATGAGTGGAATACTGAATTTGTGAAGATAAAATATCTGTAAGGCGAGTATGAGCGAAAGATGAGTATTAAAGCCAAAGAAGTGACGACTTTGGAGGATCAGCTGACCGGGTGCAGAACTGAGCTAGCGAACATGTCGAATTCTCTTTCTCTCCAGTGTTAGGAGGTGGAGTGCACTCGTGATGAGCTGATTGAGGTGAGGATAGAGACTTGTCAGAAAGAGAAAAGACTCAAGGCACTTGTAGCGGAGAAGAGAGCTCTCAAACTGGAGAAGAAAGCATTACAAGATCGTCTTTCTGAGAAGGAGCATATAATGTCAAAAGTGAAGCAAATGAAATCTCTTTGAAGGCGGTGGAAGACTTTAAGAACTCCCTGGCTTATCTCGGTACACTTGAAGACCATGTTCAGGAAGCTCATAATCATATACTTGATGTTGAAGTGAAGGACTTGGAGCACCAATGTTTAGAGGAGGGCTTCATCCGAGGGTTTCTAAAAGGAATCCGCTTAGTACATCGCAAGACCAGAGCTAGTATTGAGGATCTGTCTCCCAGCCAAGTATCCGAAAACTCTTCGTCCGATTCAAGAGATGAAGGAGTTGGGAGTGAGTCCAAGGGAGTATCTCCTAGTGGTGAGGAGGACGTTGATATCACGAACTGATATGATGTAGCATCACTTGAAGATGCATTTTTTTTATATGTATTGTTATTAGTGTGTATCAGAATCTTGATTCTTTCTTATATCACCATGTTAATGTTATCAAAATTTTTATTTTTTATTTTTTAGATGATACACTCTTATTTTTTTTACCTATCCGGGGTAATTGGTCGGAATATTATTCGATGATGCTAACCTATACGGATGAGGTTGAATTTAATCCACTCAGGATTTTTGACCTATCCGAGGTTGTTTGTCAGAGTCTTCGCTCGATGACGTTAACCAGTATGGATGAGGTCGTGAGGAGTCCACCAAGGACCTTTTGACCTATCCTAGGTTGTTTGTCAGAGTCTTCGCTTGATGACATTAACTTGTGTGGAAGAGGTCATGAGGAGTCCACCAAGGACCTTTTGACCTATCCTAGGTTGTTTTTCAGAGGCTTCGCTCGATGACATTAACCAGTGTGGAAGAGGTCGTGGAAAGTCCCCTTGGGATTGATCATGCTCTGATTGAGATATAACGTGAGTTGTATATTTCTCAAGTGGGAGGATTAAATGAAGAAGAAATAAGTTTATAAGAAGAAAGCTATAAATTCATTACTCTGATAAGTTCAGTGATACAATCATAAGACGATTTTAACACGGATATGAGTTTTAAGAGAAAATGACAACAATAACAACAACAACAACAAGTCTTTATCCCACTAAGTGGGGTTGGCTACACAAAGAGGAAATGATAAACAAGACAAAATAAAAATTGTGATAATTATGTAGTAGGAATTACTGATAATATTTTTGGAGATTCTCAGTGTTCCAGGTTCGAGGTAAAGTTTTTCCTCTGAATCCTTGAGCTTGAAAGTTTCTGGCTTCACCATAGCTATAACCACATATGGGCCATCCCAAAGAGGTGAGAGTTTATTGCGTTGAGGGCCATTGCCTACAGCTTCGAGACTTCATAGGACCAAGTCACCAACAGATATAGGACGAGGTTTTACTCTTCTGTTGAAGTGACGAGCTACCCTTTGGTGATAGGAAGCAGTCCGAAGTAGGGCCATGTCACGAGTTTCGGGGAGTAGGTCCAAGTGTTGTCGGAGTTTTTCTTCATTATCGTCATGATTGAATAATTGAACTCTTGGACTTGGAACCCTGATATCTATTGATATAATAGCTTCTGTGCTAAAACACAAGTTATATGTCTCACCCGAGTGCTGATGTAGTGTGTAAGCCCAAAGAACATTCAAAGCTCATCAACCCATTTCCATTTCTCGAGATGTGTTTTTAGTCCTTTGAGTAGGTAGCTTGGCCGTCTGCTAGTTTAAGGATGTGCTATACAGATGCAGTGAATGTGAAAATCTTTGCAAAAGGATGTAAAGACTTTTCCAGTAAATTGGGTTCCGTTATCAGTGATGATCTTTGCAGGAAGACCGAATCGACATACTATATTTTTCCAAACAAATTGTTTAGCATTTGCCTCCATAATTTTAGTGAGTGGTTCGGCTTCCACCCATTTATTGAAGTAGTCAACGACTAAAATGATGAACTTTCGTTGCCCTGATGCTATCGAAAAAGGTCCCATGATATCAATCCCCCACTGAGCAAAAGGCCACAAGCTTTGAATGGATGAGAGCTCTGTATGCGGCATGTGAGGGAGGTTAGAGTGCAACTGACAACTTACACATTTTTGTGTGAACTCCAAGGCGTCTTGTTTCATCGTAGGCCAATAGAACCCTTGCCTTATAATTTTAAGGGCTAGCCCTTCCTCCTAGGTGTTCTCCACATATTCCGAAAGTGGACCTCTTAATGCATAATCGGCCTCAAGGTGAGAGAGAAATTTGAGGTACGTGAGAAAGCTCGCTTTGTATAGTTCACCGATAATAGTAAAGTTTGAAGCTTGTCTTCGGAGATGAATTGCAGTTGGTTGGGTTCGTAGAAGAGTTCCTTTAGAAAAGATTGACGGGTTCCTTATCTCATCAATGTTCTTTAAGCGGAACAAGCTTAATGAGAGCTCAAATGAGTATTCTTCT
Organism: Cymbidium sinense; assembly: GCA_021442155.1. NCBI lineage: Eukaryota > Viridiplantae > Streptophyta > Magnoliopsida > Asparagales > Orchidaceae > Cymbidium > Cymbidium sinense. Next base: position 29,345,154 of record CM038224.1, read on the forward strand.
CTCAAAGATGTGAATGATTTGATGTGTCCAAAATGGGAAAGAAGAGACTTCACCAAGTGGAGGTATTGTACTGGGATTATGAGCATTAAAGTTTCCCTCAACTTAGAGGCAACAAGTTGAGAGTCGTATCACTAAGTCTTGAGCTTCACCAATGGCAATGAAGTCTCAACCATGCTATAAGAGCCTCATATTCTATATTAGTTGCAAAAATTTTAGGCTAAGTCCATACTCTAGGTATTCGTGGGGAAATAAGTAAGATTCCGCACAGCACTACAAGCTCCATCAACATAGAGGGTCCATTGAGGAGACAAAAAGGCAGATAGCTGGAGTTGAGGTAAGCATTCCACTATAAAGTCTGCGAGTACTTGAGACTTTATAGCAGGGCGAGGTAGAAAATTTATATCAAACTCTTCCAATTCTACAGACCACTTGATTAACCTCCCAGATGCTTCTGGTTTCTATAGGATGGCCCTTAATGGTAAATGAGTGTAAATGCCGATAGTGTGAGCTTGGAAGTATGGACGCAATTTTTGTGTTGAGAAAACTAAAATTAGAGCCACCTTATCGGCAAGTGGATAACGACTTTCTATATCAGAGAGAATTTTGCTGACATAATAAATTAGTTATTGTATCCCACTTTCTTCTCGCACTAAAACTGAGCTTATCGCGTGGGAAGAGACTGCGAGATATAAGTATAACATCTCTCCTTGAATAGCTTGGATAGTAGGGGTGGAGATGCTAAATACTTCCTTAGTCGCCAAAAGCACGACATTCATCACCCATTGAAAATTATTATTTTTAGCTCCATTTAATATTTTAAAGAATGGCAAGTATCTATCCCTAGAAAGGGCTAGGAAGCGGGATAACACAGCAATTCATCTATTCAAACATTGAACTTCTTTAATATTCTTCGGTGGAGTCATATTTTTGAGAGCTTTGATTTTCTCGGGGTTGGCCTCTATCCTACGGTAGGTTACCATAAATCCAAAAAATTTTCCTGACGTAACCCCAAAAGCATATTTGGTCGGGTTGAGCTGCATGTTATAACGTCAAAGAAGGTTAAAGCATATTTCTAAGTCAGAAATATGTTGTGTTTCTTTCATGCTTTTCACTAACATGTCATCCACATATACCTCAATTGTGCGGCCTAGTAGGTCTTTAAAGTCCTTATTCATAAGGCGTTGATAGGTAGCACCAATGTTTTTTAATCCAAACAGCATAACTTGGTAACAGTATAAACCTTTATAAATGATGTAGCTTCTTCATCCATTGGGTTCATTTTTATTTGGTTGTAACCAGAGTAAGCATCCAAAAAATTGAACATTTGATGTCCAGACGTAGCATCAACCAACTGATCAATTCGAGGAAGAGGAAAATTATCTTTCGCGAAAGCCTTGTTAAGGTCAGTGTAATCAATACACATTCTCCATGTTCTATTTGTTTTCTTAACCATGACAACATTCGCTAGCCATGTAGAGTAATGTACCTCTCATATGAATCTCGCTTCTAGAAGCTTGTTAACTTCTTACTTAATAGCTTGGAGGTGATCAGGTGCAAAACTTAGCTTCTTCTAGATGATCGATTTGAATGTCGAATCGATCTTGAGGGAGTGCATGATCACATTGGGGTCGACTCCCGACATGTCCGTCGGACTCCAAGCGAAAATGTCTTGATTTTTGCATAAGAAGTCTATTTATTTTTCCCTTTGTTCATCCAAGTGCAGAGATCCAACTTGCATTCTTCGTAATGGTTGGTCATCTGATAATGCAACAAAGAGCAAGTCTTCTACATGCGAAGCTTTCTAGGGTACTTCTTCATCTCAAAAATTAAAATCTTTGATGCTGAAGGGCATAGAAGGGCGTGGTTGAGCTTGTCTGAGATAACATGATTGTACTATCTGTTAATTTCTACAGACTACTCCAACTCCAACGGGGGTTAGAAATTTCATCTTAAGATGAGATACTGAAATGACTGCACCAAAAATTGATTGAAGGAACCTTCCAAAGATAGCGTTATATGCTGAATTTGACTTGACCACCATGAATTGGATTAAATGAGCCACTTGTCGAGGAAATTCACCAAGGACAACAGGAAGGGTGATTGTCCCCTCTACTCGCACAGGGTGATTATCAAACCCGCATAAATGGTCCCGCGGTTGGAGCTTTTCCCTAACCAGGCCTATGTTAAGAAATGTGGAGTAAAATAAGACATCAACAGAACTCCCATTATCAATCAAAATTCTCTTAACATTATAGCTTGGGTCACCGATCCCTGCGCTGATGACAAGTGGATCTTGATGAGGAACATGTACTCCTTCAAAATCTAAGTCATTAAAAGTGATGGAATGATCAGTACGAGACTTCTTTAACTCTGACTCTTCAGAGATGGTAATGAGAACTTGATTAGATAGTATTGGTCCTCCTGCGATTATTTCAATTTCTCCAACTGCTTGATGATTATTTTGTTGTTTCTGTGATGATTGTCTTGGTTGCCCCCTAATTGGAGGTATGTTTATTTGAGTCGATTGATTCTTCATAAATTGATGTAGATATCCTTGCTGAATGAGCCTCTCAATGTCTTCTTTGAGTTGTTTGCATGCCTCGAGTATGTCCACAGATGGAAGTGACAATATTGCTCCTGATTTTCTGAATTTGGTTTCAGTGGATACGACCACTTGATATTTTCTTCATCTCGAATAGCCATTAGGAGGTTAACACGAGATGTGTTCAGCGGCTTGTATTCCTTTTCATGCCGCTATTCACGTCATTGATATGGGGGTCATGGAGGGAGATCACGGCTGCCTTGTTGTTTCTTTTGATAGGACTGTCGGTCCGCATTCCCTGGGGTGCTTTTATGTTTTCCTATAGATTGCTCAAATTATTTGTGATGGGCAGTAATAGCCTCATCAGCAGAGATTTGTGCTTCCACACGATGAACCAAGTCGGCATATGAGCGGACCGTGTCTCACATTAGTGATGAGTGAAAGGCCCTGGACGGAGTCCTCTATGGAAAACTCCTCTTAATAGTTCAGGGTCTACTCCAGGTATTTGGCGAGCTTCTAAGGAGAACCTCTGGAAGTATTCTTTAAGTGTCACCCCAGTCTCAATAAATCACACAGCTTTGCTGCCCAGATCGGTTTGGATGAACTCCACCATATCTTTCATGGATGTAACACAACACTTTTTCTCAGCATCGAAGGTTGGCTACTCACACTTTGCTAGATTTCGTTCCATATCTATAGCCTCTGCTGAGCCACACTCAATGCCAAAGAAGTTGAGGATTTTAGGGAGCTTCGTGGAGGAGAAAGGTGCAGCCTTGGCCTTCTCGATCTGAGAAAGTTTGAGGTGATCTTGGTGAGGTCAAGAGTCATAATTGTGCCTGAGTTGTAACTATCTTTCAGAAAGAATAGTGGAGTGTTTGGGTCATCATGATTTGCTTGTCAGTGGCAACACATTTGTAACTGATAATGATAGTTGGTACATTTTTCAATTCGAAAGAATGCATCATATTTTCTGCAGTCAAAAGAATTAAGCTATTTTTAATACTTTTGAGAAGTGGAATGATAAATTATAATTTTTTAGCTGAAGAGAAATAGCTCTAAATAGTTTGAATTTACATAATATCCTAGGTTTTATACAGTGGATCGGATTGGCCAGTTGAACCTATTTGACTGTGAATCAAGCATATGATTAATCTAGTTAGTCTAAAAAATCATTTTCACATCAAATCAATGAAAATCAGCCATGCGCATCAATTTGGCCGAAGGTTTTAGTTATATAAAATTAGCCAATCTAGAACTAATCTTTTAAATTACCTTTAATTCTCAATTAAATAATTAAAGTTTTTCTTATCAAATATTAAGTATAACATAATATTTTAATCTAATTATTTTAAAAATAAATCTTATAAGTTTTAAAATTATTATTATTATTAATAGAAAGTTATTCAAATTAATCTATGGCGTGTCCACCATGTTAGCTCATACTTTAGAGCTGTTTCTTCTATTTGAAGAGTGCAATACTAAATCTCTATGAATATATTGAAATATTAGTTGGATTGCATGAATGAGGAATTATACTGCATGATTTGGACTTTGGTAGTGTTAAATGGGTTTTGAGATGTAAGTATATATGAATAAAATTTTAATTTTAAACTGTATAATCTTTTCATAAATTATATTGTATAATATACAAATTTATTTTAAAAATATATAGTTTATAATAACATTTTATACTCATTTTACACTTTATATTATTATTATTTTTATTATTATTATTTAATAAACTTTTTAAAATATTTTTATATTATAAATTTTACATTCTTATTATAAATTATATTCTTATTAATAATCATATTTATATTTATACATCTATATTATAAATTTTTTAAAATTTAAATATCTACATTTACATAAAATTATATTTTAACTATTCTTATTTATTACTTTAATTTTAAAATTATTAAAAAAAATCTTTATGATTGTTTTGTCTATTTTTGTTATATATTTATCATATATTTATATTGTTATATTTCTAGATTATATTTAAATAATTTTAATATTTATTATGTTATCTAAGTCAATCTATGATTCAACTCCGCCGAATTATTAAATCACAAAACTCTTTTTCTTCTAATTCCATAATTATTTTGATTTCCACAACCATGATAATATCAATCATATGAAAGGATTCAAAAATCAAAACTGTATTACAACATATTTTTAATACTCTATTATTAATACTAAGGCATCATAATCATCAACATCATAAAAAAATGTAAATAAACATTGTGCCAAAGACAATTTTGATGTAGTTTTCTTTTGTTAGATTCATATATATGTGACTTCTGAGTTATTGGTATTTTATACAATTTGTGCGTTGTTCTTGTGAGACACTTACATATTATAAAACAAGAGAGAGAGAGAGAGAGAGAGGACCTTGGGGTAGGCTGGAGGATACTGGCAGGGATTGGAGTTTGGGGAAGGACACTTCTCCAGTAATGTTGGGAAGACAGTACTTCAAATGTCACTACATGTGCTCTTGTGATCTGTGACAATTAAAAATATATATATATTGGCAAGTAGTCAAAGCTTAGGAACAAAATTTCTCATAGAATATTTAGCTAATCAAATGATCCATCCATCCATATATGTGAATCTTGAAACTTATAATTCGGGTAAATACATCATAAAGCTGAGGATGTCTATATATATGATTTTCTTTCTTTGATGGATGAGTAGCTAATTACAGTGAGGCTAAAGATAGTCAAGAGCAGGAAATCCATGAGAGAAACGACACTGCGATTAATGATTAAAATTGAAAGGTTTTGATCGAAAAAAAATGCTTATATAGTAGCCTATTGTTGAATAATTCAACATAAATAGGATTACTATATATATTTTAGATTAAATTTTCTTTACACCGGAAGTGATATTTTTATATATACAAGATATTTCTAATCATTTTGCCAGATCAATTAATATTTAAAAAAATTTGTAATTGTTTTGATTATTACTATTATAAAAAATATAAATAAAATTTTGCAAAATATTAAAAATTATTCAGCCTCTCATGAAATTAAATAATTTTTTTTTCCTATTTGTTTTCTTTCGCTTTGACCGCTAAAATGACAAATAATAAGAAAATAAATAAATAAATTCTTTCATAGTCCACATAAGACTATTTCCAACTATCAATAAAACATTTTGTAGAAAAATATATGAGGGAAATTTTATTTGTCTATTCTAACATTAAATAAGAATCGAAATATTATAACACATAATGTGAGAAGGTAAAACAAATGTATAAAATAGCTCCATGTAACTACTGGATTATTGGAAAAGATGTGATTGCATAACACTATTTCATAGCCATATATCCAGCCATTATAAGAGAGTAAAGACGGATCGACATTTTTTTGTGAAAATAGGCTACTTCAACGAGGCTCTTTGATTTCATAATCAACCAATGAAAAATTTCAAATACTTTAAGTGGTGAGTTATTCCTATAAATAGACAGTCCGTAACAGAAATACATTGGGCATGAATGAGAGAGCCTAAGATAATGACGAATAGTCTATAAAAATAGTTGGTTTAGATAAAAAATTCCCAAATCATATTGATTAATCCTAATATGATTAAAATAAAAAAAAATATTTTCTGCGGTATAAGCCCTTCCAATCCTATGTTCGTTTTTACAGTATGGGAGAGGAGAAAAGGGTGAATACTATTGTTTTGAGTTAAAAAGAACGAATGTTCACTCTGCTAGGGTTTTCCTCAGCCTATTATCCCCTCTCTCAAGCTCCCTCCTCGCTCTACACCGCTATTGCACCATCGATCTTCTCCTCCCTCCTCGCCGCCTGGGGCCTTGCCCCTAAGCTCTAATGGACTCCTTCACCCCCCACTTTCCCACCTCTCTAAATTCTCTCTCTCTAGGCTCTGCCTCGCTATTAAAGGGAAGGCCTAGCCATTACCAAGCCTCTTATTTATCCTGTGTGCTGATGAAAAACTTTCCTTCTCTAATGAAGAGATCGAGGAAGGCTCTAAGCAATGGAATCTTTCTTTGGTTAGCTATGCTTTAGGTAAGTGCCCTTTTTATGGTAATCTTCTCCAAGCTATCAACAAAATCTGGAAACTATGAAGTACGGTTGAGCTAATCTCTCTTGCCAAAGGTTTTTTCCTTTTTAAATTTAACTGTGATGAGGATTTGGACATCATTTTGGCTGGTGGCCCTTGGTTTATTCATGGTAACCCTATTATTTTGAAGAAGTGGTCTCCTAATTTTAAACTTATCAAGGAAGACTTTAAAGAGGTACCTATATGGGTTAAGTTCCCAAATCTCCCCCTCTACTGCTGGTTAGAAAATGGTATTTTCATGATTGCTAGCAAAATTGGTATTCCTCTAGCTGTGGATCCTCTCATTATCGAAGGCACTCACATCACTTTTGCTAGAGTTAGCATTAAGATCAATGCTAATTCTACCCTCCCAGATTTTATTACAATTACGATTAAAGGACAAGACATATTACATCATGTTGTTAATGAATGGCAGCCCTCCTCATGTCAAACTTGTGGCATAGTTGCCCATGACCCCACCAACTGCCCTAAACTACCTAATCAAAAACCCCCCTCTACTTCTTTTCCCCATCATGATAGAAGTTTTAGCAGAGCAAGAACTAGAAGCAACTCAGTCGTAGCATTAGTCGACCTACTCAAGCTTACTATTCCCCATAGCAACAACCACCTCCCACTGCCCCTGACCTCAATATACCCGCCTCTGACCCCTCCAACAGTGTGGAATCCACTATTGATGATTCCCAACCAATATGAATGGCATCACCTCATCTAAACATTTGATCAGTTGACCTCTCTAAAAGAGCTCATCTAAGTGAGGAGGCCCATTTTAATCTCCTTTACAACCTTACAACTTCCAATTAAGCCCTCACGACCAAACTTACTTCCTCCACCCCCTCCTCCCTACTCGTCACCCCAAAACCTAAGAAAAACATAAAGGAGAATCCTCCTAATCTCAATAGTGAACTACGATATAACCCAACATCCTTATTTGGAATGTTTGTGATTTCAATAGTGATTCTCACATCACATCAGAAACCATAATAAAATTGACCTTATCTACCTACTGGAAACTAAACTCTCCCCTTCCTTCATCTCTAATCTCTTCTCTGTAGGCATTTCAGCTTATTTCCTACTAAAGATAACCAGAACAGCTTTAATATTGTTCCTAATAGTCGAATCTGGCTCAAGTGGATAACCTAGACAACTTCAACTTATTTTTGCTCTTTGCAACAAATTAAAAAATATCAAATTTGCCCTCCTCAATTGGAAATGGAACTCCTATGATAACATATCTAATTCCTTTTCTGATCTAAAAAATCAACAAAATGAGATCATGTATCAAAGACAACTACATGAAGCATTAGTTTGTGAGTAAAAGTGGATTTAACAATGAGCAAAATGCACTTGACTTGCCAAAGGGGAAGATGATATCAAATTATTTTATCAAAAAATTAGAATAAGAAACAACAAGAATCATCTGAGAGAGCTCTCAGGAAGCAACTCTTACATTTGCACTCAAGATGGCATAGCCAGTGAAGCAATCTCATTCTTTCATTCAATGCTCAATAGCACCTCAAATGCATCCAGTAACGATCTTGTGAATATTCTTGTTAGCTGCACCCTCAATTCATTTGAATGTGAAGAACTTCTTAACATTGTCAGTGACACAAAGATTAAAGGTGCCTTATTTAGTATGGACTTTGATAAAGTCCCGAGCTCAGATGGTTTTGTTTCCAAATTCTTTAAAGATACTTGGTCCATCTCCGATCCTTCATGCATTCAGGCCATCAAATACTTTTTCTGCACCTCTACTTTTCCTGAAAGAGTTAAACACTCTGCGATCACTCTTATTCCTATGAGCTCTCACAATGACTATAGACTATCTCTCTCTGCAATACTATCTATAAAATCATTACCAAATTACTTATTGACAGGCTTAAACTTGTTCTGTCTAGTATTATACACCTTGCTTAGGGTGCCTTCATTGCTGGTCATGATATTATAGACAACATCAAATGAACCCTTATATGGCTTAAATTCCTCATCCTCTCCCAAGAAATTTTGCCAAAATTGACTTAATGAAGGATTCTGATAAAGCCACACCCCGCTTATTCATTAAATGGATCAAAGCCTGCATAACATAAGTTCATTTTTCTATAATTATTCATAGTGGGATAAGAGGTATTTCAAATCCTCTTCTGGCTTAAGGCAAGGTTGTCCTCTTTAACCTTACCTTTTTCTATTATTATGGATGCTCTCTCTATACTCTTGGACCTTCATCAAACCGATGCTGGCAGTGGAAGAGCTATGATAAATGGTTGTAATATATCTCATCTCATATGAGAAAGCTAACCTTAACACTATTAATTACTCATCTTATACTCTCCATGCTTTTAATTTGTCCTCTAATCCCTATGTTAATACATTAAAATATACTATTTATTTCTCTAAATCTATTGACACTCATTTGCAACAACAAATCTATGAAATCAGTAGTTTTAACTTCAAGCCTCTCTCTTGGAACTATCTTGTGGTCACTATCAGGTCCTCAGAGCTCAAAGCTTTAGATTGTCTCAAAATTATGGATAAACTTTAATATTGGCTATCTCCATGGAAGCAAAAATTCCTTTCCTTCAGGGAGACTAACTTATTAAATCAACTATGTGGAGCTACCTTTGTTTTTAGTTCAGATCCTCCATCAATCCTAAAGGTTTGAGGAAGAAACTCACATCCATCATTAACAACTTCCTCCACCATAATGGGTCTGAAAGAAAAAGGCATACAATTGAGTGGAGTATCACAACCAAACCAAAAGAATGTCGTGGCCTAAGTCTCCCTAATATTGATGTCATCAATCTCATGTGCAAATCAAAGATCATTTGGAGACATTACAACTTCAATTTTTATCTGGCTAACTGGTGTTGCAAGTTCTATGGCTCTCTTTGGTTTTAGATGAGACACAATATCTCTCTTTTTTGGAAATATTTGATGCAAGTGACAACAAGAATTAAGAATTGTATATTACTAAAAGTTACCTCTAAAAGCAACCTCCTCTTCTACTTTGACCCATGGCTTTCTGGTTATTATCTTTTTGAGAGATTTGGCAATCAAAATTTTAATTGGTTCCCCTATCTGATTCACATTTTACTTTCTGAAGTTATCGTGAATCAAAGCTGGTCATTGACTTATACTCAAAATACCCCAGATTATTGTACTCAGCTTATCTGAAGCACACCGATTGGGGAAAAGAAAAAGGTTTGTATATGGAGGGGAATGGACTTCTATTCTCATAAATCTACTTATTATTTTGCTTACAAAAATTATAATAGAGCGGATTGGAGTGGGTATCTTTGGTTCAAAGGCCACTCCCTCAAATTTATAGCAACTGCTTGGAAAATTCTTATTGGAGATCTAAAGACAAAAGATATCTTGGCAAAGAGATGTCTTGATATTAATCAATATTGTGTTTTTTTGCTATTCCATGATAGAATATCACATTCATTTATTTTTTAAAAGCCCTCATTCTCATGCACTACTTAAAATTTGTATTCTTGATAAAAATATCTTTCTTATTACATGCAATTTTCATCAAGTGCTCGCACATTCTGACATCATGGCATGCAAAGTATTCAAAACTTTTTTTATAGCATACACTACCACCCATTATATCTAGAAGGAAAGGAATAATAGAATTTTCAAGGACTCTCCAACCGCTTTAATCTATAGATCCTAAACATACATTTTGCTATGAAATAGAAGATGAGGTAAATTTAAAATTGCATCATTAAATCAAAAGTTTCTACAATATCTAAAGCATTTTCCAACCTCTGTTTTGCTCATTATTTTGGTTCTACCTTTCGCATTTGGAGATACATTTTCTTTTCAGGTCTTTTCTTTTTGGTGAGCTATGATAAACTCCAACTCTTATTTGTGCTCAACCGACTATCTTATGTTACCTTGAGCTTGCCGCCTATTTGATTGCTGATTGTGATATGCTCATTTATCTCTACATGCTTGTGGTTGATCTTTTGGCCTTACTATAAGCTCTCAGATGATCTAATACCTCTCTTTTTGCTGGAATTTCTGGAAGCAATCTACTCTATGATGCTATTAAGGTGCTCTTTGCATTTTGAGAACCTTTCTGCAGTTGTTCACTTTTCTCCATGCTCGATTAGATGCATCTCATGTATTTTCATTTTGCGGGCTTTAAACTCATGGATTGTGCAAACCTACCTTGGATAGTCTTGGATGGAGCTTTGATCTACTGAAATTTGACTTGGATTCCTGAGCTCACTCTTGTTTCAATTTTGTAATTACTTTTTATAGCTTTTTAGTGGGTTTCTTCTTGATCAATCTTTTTGATTATATTTTGTATCTAATCTTTTTTTAATCTACGAAATTGCTGGGCGTGGCCCGAATATTTCCCCAAAAAAGAAAAAAACATACTATTGTTTCCAACAATAGATTTTGGAGTTGTCAACTTATGTGGATTCCTGCGGTCTACTGAATAAAGTACTACAAGGATATCATGATGATATATCTGTATCTATCTAATAGATATATATATATATATATATATATATATATATATATATATATATATATATATATATATATATATATATATATATATATATATAATTTTTTTAATACAATTCAATATCTTTTCAAGTATCATTTTTGAGTGATTGTTGAAACAGTAAATAATTTGCATTTAGCATATAAATTTACCACTGAATTAGATCATTATTGTATGCATACTGAAATCAACACAAACAAAAATATTTATTTGAAGTATTACTTTATAAAACTATAAAAATATATTTGCCACACCATGTATTATAAATTCGAAAACTTGTTGAAGGTTTATTTTTATATGTGTGTTTGTTACGTGTATAATTCTTTCTGTCCGAGCATCTTGTCCATATATCTCTGTTCAATGCTGCATTGCTATTGTGGAATACTTTTTCATAACAATAAAATATATTATTCCACATTAGGGCTGAAAAGTAAAGATTAAGGGCTTAATTCAGACTCGTAAAATGACTCATGATACGAGAAATATATGATTAAATATAAAATTAAAGAATAAGGATGGATGAAAGCGGCAAAAAAATATTATAAACCCTTCCAACCCTATCCTTGTATTCAAGTATTCAACCCTACGAGAGAGAATTGATAAGAGTTCATTAGGGCTGAAAAGTAATGATTAAGGGCTTAATTCAGACTCGTAAATAACTTGCATTTATATAATACTTACATTTAACATGTAATATCACAAGGAATTAGATAATTATCATAAACTTAGGGAAATCAACACTAAGAGAGGCTTAAACATTTATTTAAAATGTTATTTATAAAATGACTCACAACAACAATAGCAATAACAATAATAATAACAATAACAACAACAACAACAAGAAGCTTTTATCCCAATGTGGGATCAAATGCATGAATATTTCTTCTCCATTGTGTCATATGGACACTTTAAACTTCTTAATCAAGTCTTTTCAAGTCGACTTCTACCTTTCTTAACATATGTCAAATCTAATATTTTTACTCGTCTAACTAAGTCATTAGATGGCCGACATTTTATGCAATCAAATTATCTAAGAAGACTCTCTAATCTTATTTCTCACAGGAGCTACTCCAACCTTTTCACGTAGTATTCATTCCCCATTTTATCTTTAAGTGTAAAGCCATTAATCCACTTGAGCATCTTGATCTTTGCAGCACTAATCTTAATTTTATGTTTTTTTTTTTTTTGGCCAACATTTTGCACCATAAAGCATTGTGAGTCTAACAATTATTTTATAAAATTTTTCCTTAATTTTTTTTAAGTGGTAAGTTTCTATCACACAATAAGTCCCACACATTAATCTATATCAACCATCTATTTATCTATCACTTTGAACAATAGAGCTGAAATATCTAAAACGTTCACCTTTTTTAATAACTTGATCACCCATTATCTCATCCACACCACTAGATCTTTTACACCTAAAATTACATGGCATGTATTTGATTTTAAATCTACTAAAATGAAAGCCTTTAGACTCTAAGATTGATCTCCATAATTTATGTTTCTTTAAACTCCTTCTCTAGTCTTATCAACTAGAAGAATATCATCAACCAAAAGAATACATCGAGGTACATCCTCCTATAAATGTCTAGTAAGAACATCCATAACTAAAGCAAAAAGATATGGGCTTAAAGCCAATTCTTGATGTAATCCAACTTAAATAATAAAATACTTATCCAACCTTTCTTGTGTTTGAACATGAATAACAACTCCAATATACCTATCCTTAATGATTTGAACATATGTAATATTAACGTCTTTCTTTTTTTAGAGCCCTCAAAAGTACTTCTCTGGGAACTTTTTCATACGCTTTATGTAGATCAAAAATACCATATATAGATCCTTCTTTCTCTCTCTCTATACTTCTCCATCAAACCTCTTAATAAATGTATAACATCTATAGTAGATCTACCTAGCATTAAACCAAATTGATTTTGAAAAACTTTATATGTTTCACAATTCTCTAAACTATTATATCTAAATCAATTTTTATAGCAAAACTTCATATTTCTAATCTTTTCTTGTACATTTTGACTTCACTAATAATTATTTTTACAAATAGAAGCTCTTTTAATTCTCCAAGCATATTTTTTGTAACTTTTTAATCTTACTTATTACTTTTTTTTCTATAAATATTGGCTTCCTGATCACAAACATCTCAAATTTTGAAATCTCATATCTTACTCTTAAAATAATTTATATTACATTTTTAAGTGTTCCCAACTAATCTTAAGATAATATTTTAATAATCTTAAAATCTAAAATTAATAATTGATGTTGGATACTTAAACGTTCACCAAGAATGACCTTATAATCATTATAATCTAAACTATCTATTTTCTTATCATAAAATAAGCGATCTATATTTTATTAGGTCCATTCTTATAAGTAATTCTATACTCATATATATATATATATATATATATATATATATATATATATATATATATATATATATATTTTAAATAAAGTATTAGTAATTATAAAATTACATGCTAAAGTATGATCTAATATGATCCTATTTTTTCATTAGTCACTTCAATTCCATAACTACTATGAATGCTTTTAAAATCTTCTGTCATTCTACTTTTTTCATTTAAATCTCCACCAAGAAATACTTTTTTTTTTCAATATGTTGCCTTTATTTTCATCATTTTAGGTCATTCAAAAACTTTTATTTTGAGCAAACATTTAAAACTACTTGAGGGCTTAAGCAACTATAACATTAATAATTTTAGCATTAGAAATAATATTTAAAGCTATAATGCTATCTCCAACTTATTAATTGTCATAATATTATTTTTCAAACTCATATTTATAATCACACTTGCACTATTTCTAGTATGACTCTACTTGAATGATAAAGTTTAAAATCTAAACTATCAATCTCTTTGCCTTCCTTCTAACCCATTTAGTTTCTTGAATACATAAGAAATTTATCTTTTATAAATCATAGTTTCTATTAATTTCATTAATTTTCATATAAGAATACCTATATTCCATGTTCCTATATTAATTCTCTAAGAGACTAGTTTCTTTGCCCACATCCATCCATAATGTGGGAACCGCTTTTACCACTACATCCATTTGTGGATGTAGTGACTCTGAACACTTTACATTGTATTTAGGCCATACAACACTTTACTTCAATAGAATGCCTTAGCATTTACACAATATATTAAAAGATTCATATCATGATTTTTAGACAAAATTTATGCTGGTTATCGATTACCTAATGCAACCCTCCACTTTTCTCATTCGGGACTTGGGACCAGGCATTGATAATGTTTTAAGAACATGTCAAACCTGATTATAATTCTAAACTTGAGAGGTCTATATATTATTTATTTATTTATACTGGGTCCCTTCGTCTCTCTCTGTTTGAGTCTCTTCCTTGTATTCTCTACATGCTACATTGTTATTATGAAATATTTTTCTGAAGTTGATGCTTAATTAATAAGAACATTGTTGACCTCATTTTTTAGAATGTGGAAAAAATTATATTGGGTTAAATTTTATTAAATTACAAATTAATTTATAAAAAAACACACACTTAATCAAATGTTTTATTGGTAATGTTATGAATCATTTAAATTAAATCTAAGTTCAAATAAATTTAAGTTAACTCAAATACTCCATTTACTCAATTATGACCTATTAAGGTGTATTATCAAACATATTTAAAAGTTCATACTGATTATTTTATTAGATCTTTAATGAAGATTTAAAATCTAAAATAATTATATAAAGCTCAAGTAGTTGAAAGAAAATTAAAGCTAAAAGAACATGTGACTTATAAATATCCCCATTATGGTAATATTGAGTTTAAGTCAAATATGCTTAAATCAATTTTAGTAGTTTAAGCTAAATATATGAACCAAAACTTAACTTGATTCAAAATGACTTAAGTGCTTCACTATGAAACATCTTCCATTTAATTAAAATTAATTAAGTAAATTAACTCAATGCCTTATTAATCTAATACAACTCAATTTTTTAGAAAACTACTAAAACCATAACCATAACATTGCTTTTGGTTATTGTTCAAATGATTGATAATTTTGATCAAAAACTTATTGGATGAATTAAATTAATTAATCTAACTAAAATCTAATGGATGCTTTTAGAGTATTTCTAATGGTTAAAAGCTACCCTCATCTTAATTGAGTTAGTTCAAATGATATAAATGATGATCCAATCCATAAATTTAATTATTGAAAACATTAATTCATTTACATATTGGCACCTCCACTTGTTTCTTTAGTTTTCCAAAAGATTAATTAGACAAAAATTATAATGGATTGAATGGTTAAAGATCATTTTCTAACATAACTAATTCTACTAATCCTCACCACCATCCTACTCTCCCCCATAACTCTCTTTCAACCACAATAATCCAAAACCATCTCACCATCCATTTCTAACAAATTTAGGCAAGATGTTACATTAGATTAAATTGAGCTAAAACAACCAAGGTGAGGGAAATAGAAACCAAGGAGAATTTATTCAAAATTGGAAATACTTTTATGCTTAGAATTTTCTAAAGTCATTCCAAAGAGGAATTGAAGAATCTTTATTTTATTACAGCATTTTGAGCACCATCAAATCTAGGTATGCTACAATAGTGAATTGGCCTTTAGAGTAGCCGACGAGGAGGCAAGCGGGGAGCTATTTTTGGAGTGACGTTTTAATCCAACGAAAGTTTCTAGATTGCCTAAACCACTAGATAGGGGATCTAGTGAGGTAAATTTCATGAACCGTATAGAATCTTCTAGGCTATCATGCTTTCTAAACCAAAGTGAGTTAGACTAGGATCCAACCATAGGCAACACTACATTTTTCATATTAATCCTTTCCATTGAGTTGGATTTTAATGAAAGCATTGTCTTGGTCGGGATTAAGGGCATCTTAGTGTATGGCCAAAGTCCCTAGTTTAAGGAAGAGAATGATACACAAACCATTGGATTACAAGTTCATATATCAGATCCAAACATCAAAGCCTTAAACCAACACCTAGAACATGAAACATAAGTACTTACCACATTAGCCTTCATGCTATATGGACCCCATTTTGTGGAACTTATGGTAGCTAGTCTTGAGGACAAATAATCTAAATAGGATTAAGAGCCCATTAAATCAAACTAATAAATATGAAATACAAACAAAAAATTTTAAAAAATCATAATTAATTTATTTTAAAGATAAAAAATTCTGAATATATCCTTTTTTGGATTGACATCCAAGAGAAGTCCAAAAGATAGAGGCCATAAATTACATTATGTAATGTAGGACAAATAAAAGAAAATTTAAATATTAAATAATCAAAATAAATTGTTATTAATCCTTCTAGTTTCAAAATATTATATGAAGTTCCCTTAGGAACTCTTCACGTCAAGGAATTTTATTAGAAAATTTAAATTTATTTATTAAAAGAAATTGAAATTTAAACTAAAGCTAAAGATAATATATATGTATATAAATTAAAATAGAAATTATAAAAATCAGATAAAATCCATAAAAACATTCTAGTACTTTCATTAAATAGACATAACTTACTTTAATTTTTGCTAAACATAATAAAATAATAAAATAATGGATAAAATAAGTAATTAATAATATAAATAATAATTAAAATTTGAAAAATCTATAAATAATTAAAAAAAATTTTATATTTAATTATTTTTAGAAAGTAAATAAAATATAAATTCGATAAAATCAAAATAAATAAAATAAATAATATTTAAATTATCATAATAAAATAAATTTAATTTATTAATTAACTAATAAAAAATCTAAAATAAATCAAATTGATTCCAAATTTAAGTGTGTGATTCCAAAGGTTAATATAAACCATTAGAAAAATTCTATAAATAATAAAATTAATTTAATATAAAAATTAAAAAAATATGATTTAATTAATAAATTGTATTTAAAGTGTAAAAATATTGAATTATATTAGAATAATTCTTAAATTTTTATTGAAATTCTTTTTATTGTTCTAAGATAAAGAGAATTTGCTCATATATTTTAAAATTATTTTACTATTTTCTTAATTTTTCATGATAAGAAATTTAAAATTAAATCATTTAAAGTAATTTTAAAAATTTATGAAATTTATATTTGATATTCTTTGATTATATAATAGTTTTATAAATTAAAAAATATTTTAGATATTTTTAATTTCTTTTAAAAAATATTACAAAATTATATTCAAAATTAATTAGATAATACTAAAATTAATAAAATCCACTTAAGATAGAAATTGTTATGAAATATACCTTATTGTTTCATGTAGCATATGTTTTATAACATTATGATGCCTAAAAGGTATTGATGTTCACTTATCTAGTGAAGTTAACTGGTTTTTGTGCATTCTTAAAAACTCTTAAATAATTAAAACCTAAATAAAATAAAGTTCAAACAAAATCTTTTGAATCACTAATCACTTAAATTAAAACCATATCTAGTTAAATTAAGCATCCAATTTGAACTTAGAAAATTGAAACCTAATAGACATACATTTGCATGACTTAGCATACACTTGATATATAATAAGACACAACCCTTATACATTTAGAATGATTTGTTTTATCTGTTTATTGTGATAATATGTTGTAATGCTATGATGTACTAGGTTAGTTTATTGATGGATTGTAGAAACTATTAGGATTAAATAAAAATTGTTTTTTTTGTTGGTGAACATGTTTAAATAATGCACTATTGTGATATTATTATTATATTATTTTTCTAAGAAATTAATCATTTTACTTGTGGGTGTTACTTAAAATCTTAAATACTTGAGGTCCCTTAAGAATAATCAATAAGATAGGTTGCCTGAAATGTAAATATGTCAGGTATTTTTTTGATATGATGAATGTTTGATTGATTGTGTATTTTGAATATAACATATGAACTAACATATATTTTGTAAATGAAAGGTTCCAATTATTTGATGTTATAAGTGCACTTTTTAAAAACTTAGAAAGTCTTATAAGCCTTTGAGATTCTAGAGGACTAAAAAAGATAACAAAGATGAGTCATAGATGGTGAATCTTTAAAGTATTTTGAGCCAGAAAAACTTAAAGATGAAGTAAGAAGGCCCACAAGTTGAGTTTGACTTTATTAGTTGGTTTAAGCTACGTTGTGTATGGTAGTGCTTAGCTATAATTCTTTTTATATTTATAGTATTATATTTTGTTTCCTAGCGGTCTTTATTATTATTTTTTAAAATTATTTAATTTGTTTGATGTGTGTTTGCATTTTGTTTGTATGCATTGAATGAAATGAAATGCTTACTTTTAATTTGTTCGACAAGCTTATGATTTTCCATGGTTTAGCCATGATAAACTTGAATTAAATTTTTTTATTAAGATTAAAATTAAATAAATGACTTATGAATAAAATAAAGTAGAATTCCCAAAAGCTTTGTCAATATATTGGATTTATTTTGCAACCTTCTCCTTCTTAAAATGTTCTATCATCATTGCATGAATAGAGGTCACGTAATCTTTAAGGATAACATTGGCTTAAAAGAGGGAGTTACGCATTAGGTAGGGCCAAAATTATTAGGACATGAAATTGCATCACGTATTAGAGTTATGTCTAATAAACAATAAAAAAAACCCAAAAATAAAATATAAAGCATTAGCCCAGGAGCATTGCATACCCTGCATCCTTTGCTTTAGTTGCCAAAGTTAGATTTCTTTTAATTAATAAAGGGCTTACCTATCTTGCATAATATATGACTTGACCTGAAAAGTTTAAAATTCTTATGTGTGTTTAACTGATAATCATTTTAAGTAGGATTGCAAGTTTAATAGAGTCTGACCTATTTTAGCTTCAAGAGAAGTTGGAACATATAAAAGATTATCTCTATAAAGAACTTGTACTTCATACAACAACAACAACAAGCCATTATCCCACTATATGAGGTTGCAACATGAATCTTTTTCTTTATTGTGTTATATTAAATGTTCAAATTCTCATTTAATTTTAATAAAATAAGGTTATTTTTATACTTCCTAAATAAGTCTTTTTTAAGTCCTTTGTATTTCTTATCATAGGCCAAATCTAATACATCTATTCTCTTGACTAGATCATTAGATGACGACATTTTATGTGACCAAACCATCAAAGATTACTCTCTCTAATATCACGCCCCTGGGTGCTTCAACCTTTTTTATGTATATATTCATTTCACAATTTTCTCTATTTGTAAAGCCAGTTAGCCTCCTAAGCATCCTCATCACTGAAACACTTTAAATAATGTTATGCTTCTCTTTTACTAGGCAAAATGTCTGTACCATTAATCATTGTAAGTGTCACTACTATCATATAAATTTTTTTCTTAAGTTAATCAGTACTTTTTATCACACAAAAGGCCTGATGCGTTCCTTCAACAATTCAACTTGAATTCTACTATTAGCACCTCTATCTATTTTACCATCACTTTGAAGAATATACCTAAGAATTATAATACATTCACTCTTTTTAATGGCTTGATCACCCATTCCCACAACCCTACTACTACATCTACTACTACTAAAATTGCACTCCGTGTAGTTTATTTTAGAGTTACTCAAATGATAGCCTTTAGATTCTACGGTTGAGTTCCATAATAAAGTTTCTCTTAAACTCCCTCTCTAGTCTTATCAATAAGAAAAATATCAATAGAAAAACACATACAGTGGTACATCCTCTTATAAATGATTAGTAGGAACACCCATAACCAAAGAAAAAAATATGGGCATAAAGCTGAGTTTTGATATAATCCACTTGAAATAGGAAAATACTTGGTCAATCTTCCTTGTATTTAAATACAAGTAACAACTCAAGTATATGTATCCTTAATGACTTGAATATACACAATATGAACTCCTTTATTCTAGAACTCTCAAATGTACTTCTGAACTTTATCATATGCTATCTTTAAATCAACAAATATCATATAAAAAAATCTAAATATTCCTTGTTCTCGAGCCCTAGCCGCCCTCGGTGATTTCTCCCCTTTTCTGGTGATCGAACAGTTATATTTCCCTCTAAGCCATAGGATTCTTCCCTTCCCCTTTCTCTCTTTCTTTTTCTGACTCAACCTACTTTGTCGCCAACCCTTATCGGTGATTTTGGCTTCTCTATTTTCATTTTTTGGCTCTGATTTTGGTATAGTGTGCTAGTGCTTCAGCTGGGATGCCATACTTTTAAATATGGATTCATCGGTTGCTCCCCTATGGGGGAATCCTGATGTATCTCATCCGGTTACGGTAGATTTGGATTCAACAGCGAAAAATGGTACTATTCCTATCCGATCTTCAAAATCATTTAGGGATGTGCTTGCTAATAAAATAACAGGTGAGTCTTTTGATTTTGTTTCTACTACTTTTTGGTACCTGTTATGTGCTTTGATGTTGTGGTGGAAAAATTGGCTAAATGAGTTTGCTTTAGTGGGTAAATTTGCTCTTCGACGTCCATGGAAAATACTGACATTTTATCATTATTTGAAATTTGACAGTGTATTTTGGTGGGTTTAATCGATTCTCGACATGTTTTGATTCAATTGGCTAACGATTTGGATTACTCTCGTGTTTTTGCAAGACGTTCTTATTATGTGTTCAATTGCCAAATGCATTTATTAAAATGGACCCCCTTATTCGACATTAAAGAGGAATATCTTATTATTCCAATTTGGTTATTTATCCCCAATCTTTGTGTGCATTTCTTTAACCCTGAATTCCTTTATGTGGTGGCCGGCCTATTTGGTTGTCCTCTCCAATTGGATCAAGCTACTGTGTCTAGCTCTAGACCTTATGTTTCTCGTGTTCTTGTGGAAGTGGTTATTACTAAAAGATATCCTAAGGAAAATTGGATAGGATCAAAAAAATATGGATATTTGCAAAAAATAGAATTTGAAAATTTTCCTATATTTTGTTCACATTGCAAAATTCATGGTCATAGCTTGGCTGACTGTTTTATAGCTCAGCCACAATTAAAAAAGAATTATTTGGTCTCCAAATCTACCCTTGGTACTAAGGACAATGTGCAAGAAATATCAAGAGAGAGCCACCCCATTAACTGATAAAAATGAGCCCCAAACTCTTAGGCATAAAATTAATCCAAAGTTGAATATGGCAGATCAATCCCTCATAGCCACAAACCTAATGAAGGATCATTTTCCTCATGGTGGAGCCTAGTCCCAAATACAAAATAGCGATATTAATGTTCCTAATTTCGATTGAGGATCTCCTCTTATTTTTTATTCTCTAAATAATGCTAATTGTATTACAATGTCATCTTCTGTAGCTAAAGATTAATTAAATGAGAAGGTTGGTTTGGAGGAGGTGCAGTATTTAGAGATAACTTCCACCCTGGATCTAGGGGTTTGTGTTCTTCCCCATTCTAACCCATCCACCAACTCTTCTGCTAGCATGGACCAAAATTCTAAAACTAAGATGCATCAGGAGAGGAACAATGAGTTGGAAGAGGAAGATTGATAGGTAACCTTCAGGAATCTACAGGTAATAAACAATTAATTGGAATCTCTTTATCGGATGGTGAGGCTGCTAGTTTGGAAAATGATTTTCATATTGTCTCAAAAAGGAAAAACTAATCACATAAATCTAAATCCCCATCTTTGCAGTACTAGATCCGCTCTTCTTGTCCTAAGTAATTGTCTCTTTCCTGATTTGGAATGCGAGTGGGATAGGCTCCCTTTCTATTCGTAATAGACTTAGCAACTTAGTTCGTAACCATAACATTTCTTTGCTGGCAATTTTGGAACCCTTTATTCTTCCTTCAAACATCCAAACTATGGCTAGAATGATTGGCTGTAGTAGTTCTTTTGCTAATTCAAGAAATAAAATTTGAATCTTTCGAAAAAATCCTTTTGATTTTACATTATTGTGACCTTCACTAGGTTGTCAATACTCATATCACATTTGGCAATTGGTCCTACTTTGGATCCTTTGTCTATGCTTCCTGCAATAGGTATGGTAGAAGGAACCTATGGAACGATCTGATTAATTTCTCGACCTTGATTAATGCTCCCTGGTTCATAGGTGGAGATTTTTTTAGAGGGACCACCCTCCCCAAATTCTTCTATAGTACTTCATTGCTAGTAACTCGATCCCTATTCCCAAGATTAATAATATCAAGAATATCACGGGCCTTGCCCAATATACCCTTCCTGTTAAATATCTGGGTATGCCTTTATATCGTGGTTCTAAAAGATCTTTCCTTTTTGATGAAGTAATTCAAAAAATCTATAAGAAATTCTCCTCATGGGAATTCCACCTTCTTTCTTTTGGAGCCAGATTAGTCCTCATCAAAAGTATTCTCTGCTCTGTACCCTTCTAAATGCTTCTACTATTGTCCCTACCACAGCTATTATTAATAAGATAAACTGGATTTTTAATAAATTCTTATGGGGATCAAACTCATCATTTAAGAAAACACACTGGGCTAGCTGGGACAAGTGTTGTGGCCCTTTGAATGAAGGTGGCCTGGGTTGTAAAACTTTACAAGAGTCCATCAAATGTTTTTCACATAAAATGTGGTGGAACTTTAGAAGTAATTATAGCTTATGGTCAAAATTTAGGCTTGCTAAATACTGTAAGGGTAAACATCCATTAATTTGCAGCTTCAAAATGGGAGACTCTACTGGGTGGAAAAGACTTTGTAACATTAAGTGGGAGGCTAAAGAGTTTATATCCTAGGGTGTTAATTCCGGTTCATCCTTTTTTTGGCAAGATAATTGGTTGGGTGAGGGTTCTATAGATGCACTACTTAACACCCATTTGATCGAAAATTAAAGTAAGTTATTTCATTACTCAAAACTCTTGGAATATTGGTCAACTAGGAGCCTATGTCCCTAATACTATCATCAAAAAAGTTCTGAATATCATCCCTACAACTAATAAAATGGATCAAATTCTATTCAACAAATCAGCTACTGGATACTTTATTTTTAAGGATGTATGGCACACTATTAGATCTAACAATCAAGACTCTCCAATATTTTCCAAAATCTGGTGTAATGCTATTACAACCTCCTTTTCGGTTCTCACTTGGTGTATTCTTAAACAATATATTCTTGTGGATGCCATTCTCCAGAAAGAAGGATTCCATCTCCCTTCTAAGTGTCAATGTTGTTTCCACATAGAAACTTTGGATCATATTTTTGTTAATGGACCCATCGCTGCTAAAGTTTGGCACTGGTATAATAGTTTGTTGAACACTTTACTATTTGATGGATCCCTTTCTATCATACATCTATTTAATAACTTCCTATCCTATTCCCCGAAAGGTCATGTCAAATGTGTGCTTGCTATTACCCTATTATGGTATATCTGGATGGAAAGAAATAAAGCTAAACATAATGACATTCTCATGAATTTTCATCATCATTGCTAAAGCTAAAGATAAAATTTCCCCCTTTACAAAGATAAACTTCTTCAGTTGTTGAGTTTCAAAGATGTTAAACGATTGGCTCATTATCTTGGAATTTCTTTATCGTCGACTGAATTTGATTATATTTGTAAGACTATTTATTGGACTAAACCTCAAAACCATACTATTAAGGTGAACACGGATGGTTCGGTTGCTAATGGTTTCTATGGATGTGGGGGTATCTTAAGAGATTTTAAAGGTAAGATGATTGCCGCTTTTGCTATTCCTTTAAGACCTTATTCTATTCTTTTTGCTGAACTCTATGGCCTTCACTATGGGATATTATTATGCATTCAGAAAGGTTTTAAAAAAATATGGCTTGGATGCTTTCTTGCTCTTGAATTTAGTAAAATGGAGCTCATGGTAATGCTGAAATATATTATACTCACAATCATACAAGAAGGCTTCTTACTTCCCTTGATTATCACATCTCTCATATTCATCGAGAAGGGAATTCTTGTGGATTTTCTAGCTAATCTAGAGACCTCTATGGTTAAATTATTTTTCAATGATAATATTCCCCTTATTAAGGGGTTTTGTGAAGATAGATCGGTCTCCCCTATGTTAGGAAAATGTAAGCTTCTATGTTTGGAACTTGGATATTGTCCTGATTGGTGGAGATTTCCCATCTTTTTTCCATCTCTTTTTGCAATTTTATAATACTAGATTCACTCTATTTTTTAAATTTCCTCCATCTTTGGGTGGACCGTGGCTAGTTGTTTATCATCCATTCTTGCTAAATGCTACCTAAGACTCCTTTGGGCGACATAAGAAAATGCTACAGCAGCCCAAGTATAGAATCGATTTTCTCTAGGCTACGAGAAAAAAGTTTGTATGCTGTCATCTTTTTCGTTATTAGCTGGAATATGGATATCATTGGTTACTTGGTGATGAGGTGGTGTTTTATTCCATCGGGTAGGAATTATTTCCTTGGTCCAGGAAGTATTGATGATTGCCTTTTAACCTTTGTCTTTCTATTTCTTCTCTGTTTTTGTTTCTATTTCTTTTTGGCTGGTTGTTGCCTGCTCTTACTATATAATCTCGGATTGGTTGGTGCAATTTTTTATTGATAAAAGAAAATGGTTGTTTCTTTGGTGTTGGTTGTCTCCCTTTGGGGATTGTGAGGTACCTTGTTACAATTTGGTATAGAAATAATAAAATTTCTAACTGTATATTCATCGAAGATTTCTTATGCCTGTCCTGGGTTTATTACATGGAGGTTGTCAGCTGTCTATTATTACCTCGCCTTGCTTTCTCTCATGTTGGTTATGCTATGATCTATAAACATATTTTGATGGCTCTGAGTTGTAAGGTGATTTGGTTTCATCCAGTGGATAACAACTACTTTATATTTACTGCTTATATCAAGGTGGTGAGCTTTATAATTTTCTTCGAATGAATGGTCATCTCAGGTTTGTTTTCTCTGATGGGTGGCAATTTAATCTCTTGATTTGGATGGTAGTAGCATATGTGTGGTACCCCTGGTGGGATGCATATGTATGTGGTTGTCCCAAACTAGTGGATTGATTCCTGCAACTCCTTTCTCTGCATTATGGTTTCCAAATATAATTATTTTCTCTCTTATGGGTACTTACTGGCATTCAAGATATTTGCAAGTGTCTTCTTTTATTGCAGGTTCCTGCTAATTTTTGTTGGATCAAAGCTCTTTTACTCCTCTCAAGCGGATGGTAGCGGATATTGCTGCGTGCAAAGGTTTGTTTCTTTGTTATTGGGGTTTGTATTTTCTTTTGTTGTGTGAGTTTTGTTCTTAGATAGGGGTTTTAATCTTTAGGTTGATTGTAGCTCTTTGAGTGGTAGTCTCAGAGTTTAACTCCTTTAAGGATCTTGTAACCTTTTTATTTGAGCAATAAAATTCCCCTATATGGGGTTCCAAAAAAAAAACCAAATATCATATGAATATCTTCCTTTCTCTCTTGATACTTCTTCATCAAACCTCTCAACAAATGTATAACATCCATAGTAGACTTACACAACATAAATCCAAACTAATTTTCAAAAATCGTAATCTATGCTCAATTACTCCCTCCCATAATTATAATGCATGACACATTAACTTAATTCCTCTATAATTTATGCACTCATAATTAAAATAAAATTTAAAATAAAGGAAGTTATGGGAATGCAGAGTTGACAAAATTTGGAAACTTTTTCTATTATTATTTATTTAAATCCATGGCTGGATGATATTTTTATTTTTTAGATAGTATATCTTTATATTTATTACATTTATGTACAATACTAAGAAAACCCTCTTTATTTTAGTTTTGGATCTATTATAAAATTGTATCCTTTATCTCTCGAGATAATAAAATATTCTTAAACCATATTTAATCACTAAAAAAAGTTAATTTTAAAGTTTGTGGGTTTCCCTATTGAGAGGGAATACTTTTAATCCTAGTGTGAGAGAGGAATAGTTATCAGGAGGCATCGTGATCTTGGCGACGAGATCTTTGGACTAGATATTGAGAGGGAATAGTTATCGGTGAGTGGTTCACTCTAAAGACTTTTCTCATTTGACTCTATTCTCTCTAAATAGTGCTCACACTTCACTCCAAGTTTTCTCACTTCAGGTAAATAATATATACTTTTTCTTACTAGTTTAACCAAAATTCCACCAATGATCCTTGATTCGGTGTGAAAAACTTGGCGATTCACAGACCTCCATCACTAAATTTTATTTTGGCATGAGTTGAAAACCCCCTCCCCTCCGTTGATCTTAGACTGGAATAAGGGAGAAGAGTGCTTTCTACTATATGATTTTAAAACCTAGCACTACTAAGATGAAATGCTACCAAAATTTTTAAAGTTTTTAAAAAAAATTCATTCTTTAAATTCAAAATTTGTCCTATAGCGTTGAGGCACTGGATATCAGCGCCGCACTCTCAGGTATTCACGTTACAAAGGCGGTGCCACAACACCCTAGTGCTTGTATAAAATCCTATAGCACCACAGCGCCATAGCATTAGTGTCATAGCATCATGTCCTAATACAATTAAGATAATATCATAGCACCACGATGCCATAACATCAGTGCTACAATGCCATGCCCACGTGTCACTTGGAATATGACTTAGAACATTTTGATAAAAAAATAAAATAAAATCCCACAACACCGTGGCGCTATGGGGATAGCGCCATAGCGTTGTGTTTCCTTGCTACATTTGAAAAAAGGACTTAGAAAATTTTCTGTTGGAGAGGAAATAATATCCCACAACACTGCGGTGTTGCAAGGCATGTCATCTTTTGGAGCTCATTCTATCTCTAACATCGACGGGTTGACACATTAGCGCTGCAATGTTGCATCGTGATATAATTTTTTTTTAAGAGTTAAAAAATTTTAATTTTATATTTTTTTTATCCTAAAGCATCAATAGTGACAAAATATATAAGCATACAACACAATGATAATAGAAAGGAAAATTTTTTTTTTTTTTAAAGAAACTTACAAATTATAAATTATAAATTATAAATAAAAGAAAAGAAGAAAAATACACAAATGATAGGAAAGCTAGTAGTCATACTCAATGCCACACTTCTCTTTCTCTTTTTCCTCCTCCTCCGTGCTTGATAGTGGTGGGGTAATCACACAGGGCTGATATTGAGGCACCGTAGTGAAGGAGACTTGGCTAGGATCTTTAAGATTGCAATTCTAAAACATGTTGATAAGTGCAGTGTTGAATTGGGGCATGTAGAAAGAATCTGCTATTGACCCTTATGATGGCCAAATTTGCATTCCAGCATCTCCTGCCTATGACTATTCTTATCTACCCTCTTCAGCAAGTCCTAGACCTGGCTACCAATCTCTTGAACTTACTTGTCCAAGGACCTCGGAGTTCAGGATCTAAATCGGGGAGAACGTGAACTCTCTCACACTTCAAATTCCATGGGAGTACTTCCACTAACTGTCCATTTTGCTGTAGCCTCCACAACATGGACCTTCACACTTCACTTGGAGACTTGTTCTAGTTTCTACATAGCTCCATAGGAGACTCATATATGGGTAAGTCATTTATTGTTAATGTAGATCAACCATACTTTCTCTTCCTCCTTGGAACTAGGCTTTCGCATATATAATCGTAAAATGTGTAATACTAGACTAGTCCAACCTATAACACATGTGACTAATGCTTGTAAAAGAGCATTAGATGACAAAAAAAGGTGGTGACCTCATTTTTGGATGAGGTTAACATTACTTCCAAAACTAGTAATTAGGATACCTAATTCTATATTATGAATCTCCTAATTAGATACTTAAGACACTTCACTTAGTGGCCTAATACACCTTTCTAAGATCTAATCCAACTCAAAAAAATTGGATAGACCTAAACCAAATTCAAATCCAAGCATAAAGAAATTGAAATTTAAAACACTCAAATTAAAATCAAAGTGAATAAATAATTAATCTAATTATTCTATTTAAACCTTAAAGTCATTTAAACTTAAACCAACTCAAACCAAACTAAAATAAAAGCAAATAAAAATCAAATGAAACCATAAAATCAAATTAAAAGCATGAATAAATCCAAATCTAAATTAAGATCCAAAAGTGGTCAACATTTTTAACATAGGTTTGACTTAGGTGGGTCCCACCAAGGCAAAGATCAACCCACCAAAATTTGACCAAATAAAATCATTCCAAATGATTTAAATATTAATATATTCATGTTTAAACAAGAATTTAAGAGAATATAAATCCAATAAGGCCTTAATTAGGCTAAATAGGTCATTTGAACTAAATGGGCCTACATGGACCATATGGGATTCAAATCCAAATCAAACCAAAATCAACACAAATATATTATCAAAAATTATTTGGAAATGCTAAGCAAACATAATTAAACCCTTCATTGGGTCCAATTTGACCAATTTGTCCATTTGAACCAAATGAACCCAAACTTAACCCATTAAACCCAATTTAAGCTAAATGAGTCAAAATTGAAATTAACTTCAAACTAATTGAAATCAATCAATCCAAATCATCTCACACATGTGATTAGATATGCTTAGAGTCCAAACATAATCTAATTGAGTCAAAATTGGTCATTTAACTTAGTTAGATTTAACTTAACCCATTTAAGTTAAAATGGGCAAAATTGACTTAGTATTGAATTAAATCCTCATGTGGCATTGGTTAATTAGATTCTTAATTATCTAATAGATAATCAATGATGATTTAAACTTAAATCTAAAGTGAATCAATAAAAATAAATGTGATTAAAGCATTTAAAATGAAATTGAATCCAATGGCATAATAAACTACCAAGCTTGAATCAAACCCATTCAAAACCACCTAAACTCATCTAAACTCATCAAGCAAAGAGAGTATGGAGCCAAATCCAAATTCTCCAATCCCTCATCCTCTTTGCTTTCCCACCTCAAAACGTCTAGACAGCTGCTAAATAGTTGATGAACCTTAGAGCAAGCTTTCAAGGATAGTAATTAGGCATGGCCGACCATGAATAAAGGAAAATGCATAAGAGGCTCTCGACCTCTAAAGGAAAAAATGCATCTTGATCCAAATAGACCATTCCATTACCTTCCCCACCTCATACAAAGCTGACCCCAATCTTCCCCTGATTCCCTCACCATGAGGCGAATGACCAAAGCCAATGGGAAAGAGGTCGAGCTTGGTCCATAGAGCAATCCATAAGAGAGGATCCAATTCCCTCTTTCCATAGCCTCAATGCACCATTCAAGATATTGGAGTCAACCCCACCACTAGAATTGAGGTATGCCATTTAAGCCACCTCTTGAACTTTGGGGTTTGGAACTTTTCAAAATGAATTTGATCTTAAAGAAGATCAAATTGTATATATCCCTCCAATTTCATTCATTGATGGTTTTGGAATCAAATTCGAGCGATTTCAATGGTTGGATTATAGAAAATCACCTTGAATCGATAGACGGCTCTTGGCATTCTTCTTCATCAAAGAAGAGATAATCTCCACCATCCATTCCTTCTGTTAAGAATTGATGACCGAGACTTAGGCAGATCATTTGATTAAATCCTTTAAGGAAAACTGCTGATTGATCAGAGCCGTTTGATATTCCATCGGACAGCACGTAAGAATCCCGATTGCGCCATCATTTTGATGCATAATCCATGTGGATCCTACGTGGACAAATATCGTGGCGTCATGTTGGATCCATGTGGATCCGATGCGGTTAAGAAGAAATTCAGGATTTTTTGAATTTAAAAATTGAAGAATAATGCTAGAAAATTCAAAAATTCATAAAAAAAAATAGAAAATAAAAAAAATACAAATGAGAGCTCTATGGATTCCTGTTGATGAGAAGAATCCATTTAAATTAAAATTCCCAATTAATTTTTGTCAAAAGAGTGCATCATCTTTTCTATTGTCAAAAGAAAAAAAGTTTTTTTTAAATATTTTTGAGAAGACGGATGCTAAATTATAATTTTTAAGTTGATGAAATAGTCCCAATTATTATGAATTTACATAAATAACAATCATGTGAGAGTTTCCAAATCAAAGCAGTGTTCCATTGTATTTTTAATACTTTATATTAGTGCCAAGACATCATCATTATCAACATCATAATAAAAATAATACAAGTATACATTTTGCCTATGACATTTCTCATGTTATTTTCTATATGACATTTGCATTATTCATATTGAGTTCTTTTATGAATAATGACTTTTGTATTATGAGTCATGGATATGTCATTTGATTTTAGTGTGTGTTTTGTATTATATCTTGTTTGGCATGTAGGTACCTGAGTTAGGCTAACCCATTTCCTTGACCTTATTTTTGTTATAATCGATCACCCTTTTAATTGATATTGTGTGGCCATGTGTATCTAATTATTGATTTAACAAAAAAAACTTGTGTAATATTAGTTAAGTATTTGAAGAATAATTTTTTAATTAATTATTTTATGGTAATCATTAACATGAAATGTGTTTCACCAAGCTGACCTGATGGCTGTTCACTTGAACGATGGCCTTAAATGTTTGTCTTATTGCTTAAGTGAAAATCAAATGTTTAGATAGCTTAATGAATGAATCTAGTAAAAATAATATTGTAAATTAGTTGCGTAAAATTATAAAAAAAATCTCATGAATAATAAAAACATACTTAAAAAAAACAATTTAAATTGTAATTTTATAGTTATGTATACTGCAAATTTATTTATATTTAATTATACATACATATATATATATATATATTAGTTATTATATACTGAAAATTGATTTCCTCTTATAAAATAATTTATTGATAATAATGATATCATCAAATTAATATTAAATCCTATCATTTTTAATTCTACTAATTGATAATAGTTTGCTTATACTTCAAAAATTTTAAATAGGTTTAATTTTTTCATAATATTTTAAAATTAATTTATAATTAACAATTTTTTACTGAAGCCAACCTATATTTTACTTAAAATCATACATTTTTATTTTGAGCGGTCGTTTTAATTTCTGCTCTATAACATCACAATAATTATTCAGAGTGTACTTGCAGTGGCATGTTTAAGCAATGGCTGAACAATTCAACAAAGATAATAATCGTATATTTTTTCAGATTAAATTTTCTTGATACCTAGTGAATATTATTTTTATATGAACAAGATAATTTCAACGATTTTGTAAAGAAATGTTTTTTAATATAAAATAAA
Source organism: Cymbidium sinense (assembly GCA_021442155.1). Classification (NCBI taxonomy): domain Eukaryota; kingdom Viridiplantae; phylum Streptophyta; class Magnoliopsida; order Asparagales; family Orchidaceae; genus Cymbidium; species Cymbidium sinense. Next base: position 29,376,419 of record CM038224.1, read on the forward strand.
ATTTTATAATAATCATGATTATTATTATAAAAAAATATAAATAACTATTAAGGGTTGAATATTGTTTTTGATCGTATTATACAGTATAGGAGGATTAAGGGGTGAAAATTGTTTTTCCAACAGCATGTTTTTTGTTGTCAAGTTATGTGGATTTCCTGCAGACTGCTGAATAAGTACAGGAAGGATCACTTGATATATATATATATATATATATATATATGTATATATATATATATATATATATATGTATATATATATATATGTATATATATATATATATATGTATATATATATATATATATATATAATGTAAATGCGAATTCTCTCTAAAAGGTATAATTTATTTATTTTCTTTGTTTGATACAATTCAATAGTATTTTAAGTATCCTAAAAGATAGGTAAAGCAATATATAATTAATTTGCACAAATACAATACTTTTAGCAAGTAATATAATCACTGAATTAGATGATTATCATACGCGTATAGAAATCAACACTAAGAGAGCCTCAAATACAGTGCCCCTCTCTTTTTTGCATTCTCTATTGCATGTTGCATTGTAGTTGTGGAATCTTTTTTCAGATCAATGGAATATATTAACCCACATAGGGCTGAAAACAGGAGACTAAGGATATGATAAATAGGATTTGTATAACAGTGACTCATGATCCGAGGAACAGAAAATGATAAAATATAGAATTGAAGCAAAGAAGAAAGAGGAAGAAAATAGTTGAAAAAAATATCTATGTCGTGGATTAATATTTGTTAACAACAAATAGGGGCATTTACGGGAAAATTTTCATAAAGCTGTTAGAATAGAATAAATAATTATTGATTTTGTCAGTACTTAAGATTTTTCTAGGACAAAGGAAAGAAAATTTTTCAAAAAGTTGGCAAGTCATCCGAACTTAATAGTTGATAACTTAGGCTTTCAATCAAACAATCTTGAGTTTAAAATTTTGTATATAATGCACGCATGAGTTTGTGATTAAATTAGTCAAATATCTCAAAAAAATTTCATAGAAGTAAAATAATAGAAAATTTTTCTTCTCCTTTTTTTTAAAGGAAATTGAGTCCTAATGATAACTATATTAACAAAATTTAGAGTTCAATTGTCGTAACTCTCACGCTTCTTATATTCATTCATTAAAAGAGATATCTAAATATCTTTTATGCTGAAATTTTTTGTAATTGTATATCTTATCTTAGATTTATCCTATAATAAATGAATTGTATGAAGATTATCATTCTAACTTTTAAAAGTCTAATAAAATATCTTCAAATAGAAGAGATTAAGTAATATATTACTCTTCTATGTTGATTTTGTTTTCAAAGTGTTCCTTGTAGATATACTTAGCTAATGAAAACTTTAATCAAAGAATCTATAGTTGATATTAATTGAAAGTGGTGGCACTAGCAAGAGCGAGGAAAGAGAGGTGGATGAAATGTGTTAAATAAAATATTCAGCAATCTATAGATTTATTTTTTGAAACAAATAAAGAATATTTAAATAATATATTACGAGCTAAGTGAACATAATAATAATTATATTTTTTTATCTTTTCAAAATAATGTTTTCAAGATAAGCTAATTGAAATAAAATGATTATTCTATCAAGTTCTTAAAAATTTATATTTAATAACACAAGTTTACTAAATCAAATAGTTGTTTCACATAATTTTTCACATGACTTGAATAATATTCAAGATAAATTTCTTAAGTGATTTATGAAGAAAATAATATTGATTACATTAAATTCTCTATCACAAAGTCAAATTATTAAAAATAATAAAATAATGCAAGTAAAGTAGTGACACAAAACTAAAAAGAAATATAAACTAATTTTATTACGGTTTTAAATCAATGATTATATCCACACCTTGACTTCTTCTCTCGAGACCTTCAATACACTATCATTTATATTCTATTAAAAACTCTTCTTATTTGAGCTTTCCCATTTAGGTTTTCAACGATCATTAATCTTCTGATATTAAATTTGAAAGTCTTTAGAAACACATTGACTAAGTATTCTTAGAAAATCTTCATTTCCTAAGATATAATTAACTATAGGTCGCCTAAAGGGAATTGAAGAACCGTACTTAAAATAAGCCATGTTTTACTTCAATCATATGAAGTAAGAGAAAATTCTCTAGTATATATATTCCTATTTGCCTTAGGAGCCCTTATTAGATGATTGAGTCTATCATAGGGTGATATGTGTTGATTATATACCTTGCATATATCACAATTTGGTTTGATGATAACAAATCTTTTGTAATAAGAACTAATAATTTCTTAGCGTAATAAATTATTCATATTAATCGATGAATATTATTCTTAATTTAGATTTATACTGATGATAAATATATATTCTTGAAGCTCCTAATTATTTATTTCAAGTGTTTCAAGAAATTCACCAGACTCAAGTTGCTTAATCAGATTGGGAAAGTCATATCAATTTAATTAGCATAGTTTAGTAATTTCCATAGCACTTGAAAAATAAGACAAATTAAGGCTCAAAAAAATGAAAGTAATTGTTAAATCCTTTGATAACATTTACTTTATTTTTTTCTACATATTTTTATTTTTTGCATTGATTCTTTTAATTTTCATGAAATTTTCTATTTTGGATAATTTGACTACTTGCACTTAGTTTAACCTTATCCACTACATCTAAAGTTGCGTGTAGTTCATTTATTTCTTCTTGAAATAAATTTGGGTATTTATAAAAAATTCTAATCATCTAGTTTAGCATGAGAATTAATTTATTTACTTAATCATCCCAATTTTCTTTTTTCTCTCTTATATTATCTTTTTTCTCTATCCTACCAATAATTTTATTTGAAACTCAATTTCCCTTAGGCATGGCCAAACTTTTTGATGTTTTTGACATGATAAATTTTGTGTAAATTATTTTATTTAATTCCATGTCATTATTATTTATATATTAATTTTTCAAATTTCAATTTTATTTTAAATTGAATATTTCCAAATTTGGTTTAATCATTTTAGAATGTTATGACTAGCCCCTAAGCATTTTTATTTAATTTTTCTTTTATTGATTTGATTTAATGTGAGTTAGTTTGAGTTAGCTTAAATATAAATAAAATAGATTTAAATTTACGGAACTTTCCTAATTTATATATTTATTTTAGGAAATACCTTGGCTGACCCATATTTCCTTTATTTTAATTAATTTAATGTTGTTTAAAATTCAAAACCTTTTCCATTAATTTAATCTCTCTTGATTAAATTTAAATTGATTTGTTTTTTTTATTTTATTCCATACATGGAAAGTCTTGGCCGAATTTATCTTGGATTTATTTAATTTGTTTGCTAAATTTTAATATTGCATTTATATATTTCCAAAATCAATTTTCTCTTATGCAATGATTATGGCGGCACCCATGTGTTTAATTTAAGTTATGCTAATTTTATTTGACTTAATTATGCTTAGATTAAATTTAAATCCAAGGAGACATCTATTATTGCAATTTTCAAAAATTAAATCTTTTTTTTTGAAAATTCTTTGGCCAACCCTTTCTTTATGTCATTTAATTAATTAATATTTTATTTTAAAATTCAAATCTATTCCTTATAAATCTCCTTTGATTATTAATTAACTAATCTCCTTGGATGAAAAGCTTTGACTAACCCTTGCATTATGGCTATATTAAATTATTTTTAATTTAAATTATTTTTAAATTTGATATATTCATTAATTAAAACCACTTCATTTATTTAAATGGCATTTAATCTCATTCCTTCTCATGCTTTGGCCGACCACATGCTATTTAGGTTGAATTTATTTTAAATTTTTACATCATGTGCTTTAATTTTCAAAAAATAAATTATTTTCTTAAGAAATTTTCTTTTGCCTTGGTCTAATTCTCTTGGCTTAAACTCTATTTAAAGAGTGGATTTCATGACTTAATACCTCTTGAAAAAAATTAGCCTTGGCCTACAAAAAAATTTTTGAGTCCTCACTTTAATTTCAATTACATGAGTTCATCCTTTCCTTTGTGCTTACATCTTCAATGACAATTCAAAAGGACATCCTCTTCACTTTATTCATCAAGCAAGCTTCAAGTGTTGGATCGATCATTCAAGTCATGAGCTTATATCTTCCTCCATTCTTTTAACTTGAGTAAGATTGTTTTTTAATGTGTTTTAATTTTTCATGATTTATGATTTGATGATTTATTTTTTATTAAAAGGTATTAATTTCAACAATGCTTCTCTTTAGCTCTCTTTCATTTATATTTCAAGTGTTTTTAATACTTGATATCATCTTGGATTTGAGCTTTTGATTTGATATGTTTTATTCCTAAAGCTCGTAATATTCTTTCTTCTAAAAGTTCCTCTAATCTACATTTTTATTTGTTCAAATGAACTTAAGTGCTATTTTATTTCAAATACATATATGAAGTTATCTCAAGTTTTTAAGTTTTCAAAACCGTCATTTAAACTTGTGCAAGCATTTCATATAGATTAACTTGTTTCACTCTTGTAACACTAAGATTAATCATTACATATTGTCAAAATATTTTTCAAAGAGAATGTTATTTCAAGTGCATTTCATATTATTACATATTTTAAAATAAAAGAACAAATATGTTGTGAGCTTTCTTAAATTTATCTTGTTGTTGTTTAGTTGGGACTTGAGTGACAAATCTTTTAAATTTGGAGTTAGATACTTTATATTTTTTTCTTCTTTTCTTCTCTTATACTTTATTGGGGTTACACTTGTCAATGTAGAAAAATATGGTGTTTGGTTGTGCTTGCTTGTGTAGAAAAGTACAGTATTGGGTTGTACTTGCCCGTGAAGGAAAGTATGGTGTTGGGGTTATACTTGTTTGATGTAGGAAAGTATGTGTTGGGGTTATACTTGCTTGGTGTAGGAAAGTATGGAAAATTGATTATAATCTCATTTTATTTAGTGAATTCCTTGTCAAGGTGATTAGGCATGGATGTATGTTAGTTTTGGTTTGGCCGAACCACATGAAAATCCTTATGCCTTTTATCTCCATACTTTTATGCATTTGATTTGGTTGTTGCTTTGCTCTTTCATTATAAATAACCTTATATATTTTCTAGCTAGCTTTTTTACAAAATTTTAAAAACTAAGTTTTTATTTTTAAAATACCCAATTCACCTCATAACAATATGTTCACCATTCGAGATAGTATATCATTTATTCATGTCATACTCAATCATTTCAATAATTCCTCTTAAGATCCGCATGGTGTGCCTCATCACAAATTTTAAACACCACAAGCATATAATGTCCACTCCTCTTTAATATACAAAGAGAGGTACAAATTAAGAAGGTTGTTAGAAGGCAAGTTGTTGCAATTGTTGAGGAGAAGAACGCTTGCATGATGGTGATGCAACTAGAGATGGTTGAGTTATGTAGGCACGATAGCAAAAGGAAAGGAAAGTAGTGGTAGAATGGAAAAAGAAAATGAGGATGACGATGATGAGAAGATTGGAGATGAAGAGTGAGTATTTCTCAAATTTTTTATGAATTATGTATAAGATTGACTACATGTTTTTTGGATGATTGAGTATCAAGTTGAAAACAATGTTTTATGATTATTTCTTGGTGCAATTGAGTTTTTTTAATCCACATGTTTTTTCAATATTATGTTTTGCTTTATTCTGAGCAATGGAATTATTTTGTGGTGATTAATGCCATATCAATAAATTTTCATGGATTGTAAATAGTTAGTTGTTAAGCAAATTCATTTAAGAAAACTTGTTGCAAGTTTCTAATAATATCTAATAAATGTAGGCAAAGGAATTTTTTATCTAAACTAGCAAAATCTTGTCCTAATGACCAATAAAAAAAGTCTAATAGATTTTCAAAAAAAATTTCTAAAGGGACAATCCACCAAAAGGTCTAACAAAAATTTCAAATAGGTAATTTCATCTAAAATTTCTTTCTAGCCACCATAAAGTAGGTTGATCAAAACTAACGACTTGGCATCAATATTCAATCAAAAATGATTTTTTGGATGACTTTTTGATGAAAATGATTTTGGCATGCATTTTGATGGTGAAAATTTTCCATTAGAATCTATCATAAAGTTATTTTCACTGGATTTTAGATATTTTTTGTGGAATGGCCACTAGAAATGAACTATTTTTTTTTTTTTGTAGTGATGAGCAAGGTGAATAAAACCAACAAAGTAAGTTACAACATAAATAGCTATCATTTTTTTTCCTTTTTCCTAACCTTGCTAACTTGTAAATAACTGAGTAAATTTCTAAATAAATTAAGAGAATTATAAGGAATAAAGTATATCTAGAAGGGTTTATTTGTGATGCACACTTCTCATAGAAGACTACACAATTTTGTTCATAATACTTCAACCTAAACATTGAATGTGCTCACAAAAGAGTAGCTCACAATAAAAGTATTAATTGAGGGGACATAGTTTAGTCCTCATAATTAATTTTCTAAGTAAATAATAAAGCTTTAGAAAAGCGTATATCAAAATAATTATCTGATAAAGAGTTGACTATAGTAACATCATATGATATACTTAATTGTGAAGTTTAACCCTTTCTAGAGTAAATCTTTGTACTCTGAATAGCACCTGCAAGACATTATGAGATTTCAAAATCTTTAAATTTATCTAATATGTATTTGTAGATTACTTATTATCATGCTCAAAATATCTAATAATGACATAGTTGATGAGAAGATTGAAGTAGAATTTTAACTTAGTTTACATCATACATAAAATCAATCTTGCAAAATATTAGGTTAATTAAGAGATGATATTATAAGTTGAGTAATATAATAATTCATTATCATGTTTATAATCCACTAAATGTAGATAAAAATTAGGAATTAAATGATCTAGTGTGGGAAACGATGATATTAGTAATGATGTAGCATGTATTTGTAGTTAATGGATTCAAATTTTATAACAATTCATGAGCTTAGAAGATGAAGATAAATAATAATGAAATATATGTTAAAGATAATACTTATGCAAAGAATAAAAGAGCCCACTACAAAGTTTTGTAAGAGATAGTGATGTTGTAATATTCTAGCCAACGTATGAAAGAACTTTGTTCTTATTCAATTGTGATTGATTTGACCATTTTCTAATATAGAAATAAGAGTGTATAAGATGTATGAGATAATTAAAATTAAAAGAAGTAGAAAATACGTAAAGTTTATTTATTTATTTTTTTAGCACTAGCCTAACAATCATGTCTAGTGTAGTATATGAGATATCTAGGTGAAATAAAATATAAGATGCACTGGTCTATAATTATTAAGATTAAACTAAGTGATAAAATAGTAACAAAAAATAATAAATAAGTCGCTCAATAGAAAGAAGACATGTAAGAATTTTTATAGTTTGTTTCAGATTTTGAGCAAATAATGAATTTAACTTATGTGAATGCTACATATAGGAAACATGAATTTTTTATTAAGAAAAACACTTAAGATGATGACAAAGAAAAGGATGATAAAATGACGAAGATTTAGAGACATCTGATAGTGAAAAGAAAGGAGAAAGAACTAAACATGTTAATGTTGATAATTTTTTGGAATTTATTACAATTTTCTTATATTATAAAATGACATAAACTAATATTTTTCTATTTCCTTCTTGAAGATGCGTTCTACAAGGGGAAATGACTCATCCCCGAGATCATTATCTATTATATTC